>CALYDF020002859.1:0-46988 GCA_944474145.2 Dicrocoelium dendriticum | reverse complement strand
GAGTTATTTTCAATTTAGCTAAAATATGGTTTAGGTGAAACAAATAATAACATTCCTGTTTTTGTGTGAGCCTCCTTTGGATAAGATACATGTTCCATAGATAAATGCTTATTAAGAATGGTCACACAATGTTTAGCCAGAATGAGCAGGATAACACAGCTGTTGATCGCATTATGTTATAGCGCTCATTCACCCACATAATCGGATGTATCCAATAGCTATTTGCGGACTACATATAAGTAAACATAGAAACAACAATTTTCGCGCTAAAAAACCTACTAAACAGCGCTCTGATCTATCAGAAAACCCCAAAAATTTCCCATAAAAGCAATGTTGCAGTACCGCTCAGTCTTTTCTGTTCATTTGCGGAAGCGAGGTGAGTATCATTACCTTTCTGTCCTATGGGTAGCCGATGCCATCTACTTCAAGTGAGCTGTAGAGTACTGCCTATTAGCGGTACCGGAAATCAAAGTACTTTAGTAATAGACCATCGTGTGTAAGGATCCCATACCGCGGAATATTATAGTAGCTATTATAGTCGCACGATACTTCTCAAAGTACAGGAAGGTCATCTTGAAAAGCAACTGCTATACCGACTTCACAATAAAAGCTTTTTTCACGTCTGTTTATAATATTGGATACAAAAAATGAAAGTAGTTAAACATTTTGGTATCTTTCTCCTTGAAAATGAAGCTGGGGGCTTTAAAGGAGTGCCTCGCGTAGCCAAGAATGTAAAATTTATTTATTTATTTATTTCTACACATCGTTGCATTGTAAACCACCTGCTACGATTAGACGAGTGGAAGTGACTCCACCCACGACTATATCCTGATTGGTCGGCAAGAGAACAAGGAACACAGCACTAACCTTAAAATAAACAGACCATTACTCGCTATCACACCTGCGATGCTCGAAACCCACGCGCAACCAGTATTTCATTTCTAATCTACCTACTAACATAAAAACTTAAAAATTCATGAGAAACGAAAGTGGAAGTACAGGCATATTCATTGCTCAAATAACATTGCTGTTCGGACTAGTATCCGCTCTCGCTTTTCGATCGCTTAATTTGGGAAAGTGTCTGGGCAAAGGCGGTGATAGCTATTGTTTACAACACGTTAGAAACAGCGCGTGCGTTGCTAAACACAACGAATGCTTTTGTTCAAATGGACACACCTTCGTCAAGGAAATTGATATAATGTACGCCTGCAAGCCACGTAAGTTTTCTAGATGGCCAATTTCATTCTTATGCACTGTGGATTCATATGCATTATTTGTAGGACTATCCTTCACATCTACTCCATTCTGCATAAAAGTCCACCTTGAATATGTACGCACTTCCGCAGTACACTGATATATCCACATTTCGGTTCTTATTGACCAGTACCAACAAGTGAATTGAATTACCCCCACCCTAGAACCAAAGCAGTGAGAACAGAAATCGATTATTCATCTATTGAACCTTTTTGGGGGGAAGACGCAGTGGTTTCTAATTCAGATTGTCTGCTACATGATTGCTACAAATCCCCTGATTGACTTGAAACCAAATTCTTTAAACTCAAAGTGGTAGTGTCCAAATATGCATTTAAATTAATATAAATTGCCTCAACCTGATGCGCAACACCTTTTTTGGACACCTATAACACAGAAAGTGTAGTTTAGCCAGGAAAAGAGAATTTAATTATTTCCTTGTTTATTTTTCAAGTGCATTTTATTCACAAACCTGCAGCTTTATGGTTGTAGCAGTCAGCAGTATGCTGCTCCGATTATGTTAGACATGAACAATACATAAGCGTATTTGCGTCCTGGTAAGTTGCGAATTCTTATGCGTTCATCTTATAGGGTGAAGATAATTATACATAATGTTTAATCTGCATGCACTGGTTAATCATTATATTTTATATTTTTATATGTTATAAAATTGCAACTCTCGTTAACACTTTATCGCATGGTAAGGGCAAACTGCTTTACTCTTTTTGTGCACTAGCATTTCAAGAGATTTTTGCCATACACGTTCGGCGCTGTGAATTGATGGTATCTTGTCAATGAAGACCTCGATGGGGTTTGAAGTCTCGTAATGAGTAACTGAATTTAGTAACACTCATATTACGAGAGGTCAGAAATGTAACCAGTGCCCATGAGTACTTTCGGTGACTGTAGATTTAATTATCCGGAACGGTAACAAAGTCAACAGTCTATATGTCTGTGATCACACACGTAAATTACAATGTGTGTATATTGCCTGTGAGACGCTTGTGAGACAGTCTTCATTAAGAGGCAACCTAAGTATGTTAAGCCTAGTCGATCTTCGATGCACAGTGATGTAAGTAGCGTGAACTCTGCGATAAACGCATCAAAGTTTACTACCTCATAATTTAGGTCAGGTGTTTACTTGTTCGTTGTATATTTGCAGAGTATAAGAATAAATTGCACATTCATAAATTAAAAGCATGCCAATGCAATGTATATCAAACAAGACACTGGCTACTTGACAACATCATCAGTTTTATGTAATATGTGACCAGGTGTTACTTCTGTAGGCGTACAGGATCATCATTCATACTGATCGAGCGCATGCCTTATCAGCGGAGACAGCAAACAGAACCCAGTTTTTCTAAGACCAAGGAATCTGCTACTACGGAGACCATCATGGATGCTTGAAAAATGCTGTATCATCGTATCGGCGCAACATGGTTTTCGCTGAAACCGCTCATGTTGCACGAAACCTTCTTTACACCGTGCCAGCTGGACGGAATCTTTTGGCGCTAAGAAGTATGTTGACACTGTGAGCCTTGCTTTCTCTAAAATGTTTGATCGTTAGATCACAACATCCTCCTTCTCAACTTTTAGAGCTGTGAAATCGGCGACCTCATGCTGTGTTGCATACGTGCACTTTTACTTTAACGTCGTCTAGATGTCTGGGTTTGTAGTACACTATCTGATCTGATGTAGGTGTAATGTGACATCTCACATGTCTAGGTACCAAGACCAAAGCGTTACCTCATCTTCATTAGTGAGCATTTGGTGATGACCAATGCAAAGTTTTACTCTTCGTGGATTCTCTCAAAATCTGGTGGACTATCAGGACAGTAACCAACAACATGACACTACCAAGGGATCTTGACAAGGCTCACTATCAGTCAATTCAGAACATGCTGGAGTTCAACGATGGCAATTGCTGAGTACTGAGCATACGCTGCTAGAGAGCTTAGGCGTATCGACTAGGAGGACACTTTTGCAACGCTTCTCCCACTACGGAGAGCGTTTGGTCGGTTTGATCCAGCCACAGTGTTACAATTACTGAACGCTTGCGTGAGGCCACTTGTTGACTAAGCCATCCAAGTCTGACACACCTAGCAAAAACATGATTTTGCTGCTCCTGATACCCCCAAAGAAGAGAAAAAATATCTAGCGCATGACTAATCACTCTTAGCGGCATGGAATGCAGACCATAGGAGCTGTCAGTGGTCGATGCCGTCACCAGTGCGGTTTTGATGTTTCAAATCCTAACGGCTCCAAAACATCCACAGCGACACTTATTGAAACTAAGTCTCAACACCTCACTTCTAGGCCGTCACTTGAATTTAGGCACAAAGTACAACGGGCTGAAATGTGTCGGCATTTCTCGCACTTATTGTGCCTATCACCTTTGCTTTCATATTGAGTGAATTCAAAACTCTATTTGACGAAACATGACATCTCGTGCACTACAAGACATAGCCAATGCAACTGAAATGTCTATACAAAACCAACTTACGTGCAGAAGTGAAAATGTGGTTAGTCAATCGATCTGCGTTACCTTTGTATTTGTTGATACATTCACATCCTGCTTTCACGTTTTACCTAAGTGAACGGCCAAGCTTTGCTTTTTTACCATTTATAAACCCGTTGATCCATCGAATACTGTGAAATGGACCCTGACGAAATGGAAGGTAATTAATTGCAACCGCAAGCAAAAAATAGAGCAAAATTAGCCGGCTTATTATCAACAACTGTGATGGTACCACGACATTGCGTGGAACTGTAACTAGGCTCTTCAGATTAAGGTATTATGGATATACGATATTATGCGTATCGAATAGGCCTACGTCGGCTCCATAGGACTGGTCTTGAAATGTTTTATGCGCCATGACGATTTGATCTAGAGCACCTTGTGTACCACGTTTCATTAACCAAGCGTACCTAGATGTGCAAATCGTGATTTACCTTTGCTTGGGTTTTAACCGCTTTACGGTAATCTGTACTTGCCTCTTGGTGTGTGTAGTTTGAACAACACTTTCAGTGTATGAAAGCTATTGAAATACATGCAACTTGAAGTCATGATGTAATCGAACACCAATCGGCAGTTAGGAATAATTTATGTTCAGACCTACTGTTCCGATCGACATAACTTACACGCTAAGCGGGGGATGAGGCTTGTGGTGATAAGTTGGGTCGGTTCAACCATTTGTACCTAGCTCCTGCTAGTGTGACAGTAAGTTAGTGAAGCTGATTAACCTCGGTCTTACTTTGCAGCAGATGACACGATTGGTGAGACCATCCGAACAAGCGATTAAACTGCTTTTGCGAGACCAATCTCTTTTGGTATTGCTAGCTCATACTGGCAAGAGACTCTAAACAACATCATGAGATTACAATTATTTCATCGAAGATAAAACTGTTGGCCTTCGGTGATGTAAATCAACCGGACATCCTTTTAGACTGCTTTGTTCAAAGTACGAGCAAACGTAAATAAATATAGAAGCAGCCGAGGTTAAGCTTGTGTGTGCCAAAGTCAACCGGAGCACTGCTAATTCATTTAATGTTCATACTCCGCGCACAAAATAGAAAAAGGCAAACGGAAGAGCAGTAAAGCTTGTTGATGTATGCCCAAATAACGTTTTATTTAATAAAGTAAAACATTTGATTTAAGGCATGTGTGGGAAAGTTAGCAGTAAACCACGTTAGTCGCTTTCTACTTTTCTTTAGGAAAACCTTAGTCAACCTTTAGATGGGTAGGCGCTTTCTTCAATTTACTTAACTTGGGAGCAAAGCTTACATTCCGAACCACATGTGTTTACTTCCAATAATGTAAAATCCATAAGCGCCAAGTATTTTAGCGTGGACCGTGGACATGTACGACGACTTTAAATTCCATTGCATATATTGATATACTAATGCGAATACTCAGCTTCAAAACACTTATTCTTTCACGTGATTCGCGACATGTTCTACTTCACCAAATAATTGTGCCAAACCATACCAGAAAATATTCCTCCTGTTTGCTTGTGGCAAGATTTTCAGCCAAATATTATTCGCAAGAATTGGTAATCATAAAAAATTTATCACGGCAACGATATTGCTACCACAATTTTCGATCAAGGATTTATGTTCATGATGAAGGAATATAGTGGATTTTACATTAATTCAGTAGGTGTGATATATTTACTAAATTTTCTCCATGTAATCAATGAATAATAACATTGAGGCTTTCTGTCTCTTAATTGCAGTCCACTAGTTGAATTATATTGTTGTCAACAATATTTAATAATTGATAACACTTAGAATATAATATTACAAGAAAATCATTTTAATACCGTCATACAAAAGTAATTCTCCACAATCAGTCAAATAATACAAAAGTTGAAAATTGTGTGAGTTTTTAGTGTTGTTGTATCCAGACAGTCCTATTCAGGATGGATTAATAAGTAATGCTTAATGCTACTAATAAATAACGATCAGATCTCTGATCAGTCTGCATGGATTTACATGTGTCATTGTCTACTTACCTTGACCATATACAGAACATCCTTTCGTACGACAAAATGCAGGTCGTTCAACTCGATATCTAATCGTCAGGTGAAAATCGTTAGCTTGGAGGCAGAACAACTGCGTTTGAAAGGGCGTTCCAGCGTCGGCAGACCCGGAGTGAGAAATTGGTTCTTCGATAATTTAAACGACTATATTGTTGAACCTGTTTTATTCGGTTAACTCCGACGTTAATGTTCATAATGAGTTTAAGAAGGTGGTGGCATACGTGAAGGGTTCAAATAGTATTTGGTATGCCAAATTGACCAAACTATACACACCTACATTCATGTCACTTTGTCATCTGTGCCCGGCCTGCTACCACGGCAAGGCCAGGGTCACAAATGCGTCTTTCTGCACACACAGAGTTGGGCCAAGTTGTTTGATAGCCACGGCCTCAGCATATCGCAAAGTTAGGGGGTTCATTGATGTATAGATAACACGGAACGCCCGCACGGGGTCTACACAGTGATTGTCAGCCAGCAGATGGCGGGCGATTGATGAAGCTGGTTGTTTGTATGGAACTTCATTTCGCTTCCTTGGCTGCGCATTCAAGGTGGTGGACGTGGTCATCTGCGAAACGTGTTTACTCACCCACGCAGGTATGTGCTCCGTGATCCTCACCCTCAAGTGTCGTTCTGTCATGCCCACGTATTCGGCCTTGCAAATACATGTAAGTTGGTAAAGGATATGTGAACGGCTGGACAGTGACAGCTGGGGTTTAACCGATGGAGTAGGGATACGATTCGTTGTGTAGATGAGTACTGGTTCCGCCGCAGGGTATACGCGCGCCACTGCGGATTTCAATCGGCGTTGAAAAACCTGGCATACGTCGTCGCCCTTGAATGGCAATTGCAGGGTTACCTTCATCTTTGGTACCGTAGGCACACACGTTTTCTCTTTCTCAGCACTAAACTGAGCGATGAAAGACGGAGGGTACCCATTGTCTACGATGATGCTATAAATTCACACGTCTGTAGTACGCACTTGAAAATATGCAGAGAAATTATTCCGGAATTAAATCGTGCGGCACTCTTGTGTTAACTTTTCTGCTAAAAGTTTCCTCGGGAACTAATTGTTTCAAGTATTTGGTATATTAATATGAGGTCCCCACGTAGTCACTGGTAGCCTCCACTGATCACCCAGGGTATATCACTCGTTCTTTGTAGGGAAAGTGGCGAACACTCTATTTTTCCTCGTTTGATGTTGTTGTTTATTTAGTTTTGGTTGGTCATGGATGCAAAGACTGAATTGCATATTCGACGTAGGGACATAGGTAGGCAATGAACATTGGAGAGAAGATGGATGAATCCAAACTCCTAGTGCCTTCCGGTAGGGACCAAAATGCTGGCTGTCTCTTTTTCAGTGGGACACAGACTGATGGAATAACCGAGGTCGTCCTTTACTTCCACTTCCAAGTCACGTTCCTGTGATCTTGTCCGCAGGTCGTGCGCCTCAATCTTGTAGCTGTGAGCATGTCAATGGTGGATATGGACAACGCCGCACATGCCCACACTGATTAACGTTGTGTTTCTCACCGGCCAAATGTAGGCCACGTCGATTTCGGGCTCGTTGTTATCCGATTCCTTGATCGCGCTTCAAATCTCAACATTCTCTGCGAAGTGCAGAAATTTTATGGTATCAGCTCTCACTAGATAATCAATAAAAGCAACGAAGAGACTAGTCCTAAGTACCGCATCCTGATTTACGCCTCATTTCACTCGAATATAATCGGACAGATATGATCTGATTCAAATTACTAATTGTCTTTCGCGGAGAAATTCACTGCTTTGTCCTAATACGGGTTCTCCAATGCCATGTTGCTGAAAAATATGATGCAGCATGTGGTATTACGTAACGTTTCTTACTAGTTTCTTATACGATACTTAACACATAAGCAATACGCTTAGCAACGCACTGAACATTTTGTTATTACCCTTACGGTTTGTCTATATGAAGAGGAATTCATTTCGTGCATTAGTTTATTGGTCTCTAGATAAAGTATAACTATTGAATACTCGTCATTATACTACTGCACCTAAAGTTCCACAGAAGTGGTTGTAGCATGCTATCTTAATCAGGTAATGCTACTTTACGCTCACAAACGCTCGGTTCCCTCTTCAATCTTTGTAAAAATGTATTTATAAAATGTTATTAACTGCTCAACCATTTTAATAGTACGTATAGCGAAGCATAAAACGAAATATTCGCTATACTCCATACCTTCAGTACTCACGGATTTGCGTTGTCGTGAACAATCTGACTGCGTCCACGTCGCCGATAGCATATGTCATCCTGGTCATGGTCGATGTACTTGTCCAAGCGGGTACAGTTATGTGCCAAGTCGACAAAAATGTTGTAAGTTTCAATCAGGAACGGACATGGGATTCATGTGTACAATATATCCTTTCCTAATTTTAACTATAGTTTACCTACAATACGCACCCCGGTGGACACTGTAGGTTTACAGCAGTGTATTTGATGTAATTAATAACCCACATGCTAAGATATAATGCATTACTTGATATTCGTGTGTCTGAATTTTTTACGCATTTTACCTGAGCAAACCGTAACTAATTAATTAGACAAAGCCGTAAGTGTCCTCTTTAGCTTGCATTTATTCACTTCCGTGGGGGGAAATAATTCACCAGATTTACTTCCGATAACGACTGCAATGATTCGAAGTGCGGAAACTGATTCTGCTTCTGAGTTTAGGTGGCATTGAGTAGAAAAGTATCACATTCGCGAACGTTTTTAAAATAGACGCAACCTGTTGGCAGTGCGCTGACGCCTGCACCAATAAAACAACAAGCGGTCACATGAATTTCATTCGCCAATCACAAGTAAGCAGCACGCATGGTAAGCACAATAGGAGTATCCGCTCGATTACAACAGTGTAGATCGTATCCACTAAGTTGTTAAGTTAGTTGCTCTCGAGGGACTTTTTATAGTCTTACCTGCAAAACCAGAAAAAATCTTATTCTGATCGCGTGAAATTACTTTTAACTGGTTACGCTTGCGTAAATTCCTAAAACATGATTTTAATACACTCGTCTGTTTCCATTTACGTTTTACAGTTTACCCATGCGTTCCTGAGTGCAGAGTTCACGGGTTGTAGTTGAACGTTAGCAATTATTGAGGTTGTGTGTAAGTCATGTTCAAATGGATGAAGGTGATGCCTGCACAGAGGTTAATTGATGAATTTTGCATCTTCTCGTCTCTATCGTGAAACAGTCGAAACAAGTTTCTGTGACAAAGCGCTTACCCATCCAGTATTATGTCGATAGCTACATGCTCACTCTGTGTTTCTTTGACGGAGGAAGTCTGTCTTAAGGCAATTTGCCTATATTAATTTGGTTATAAGCAGCCATACGGTAGTGGAACCGTTTGTACTTATTATTGTATCCTGTTGTTGCAAAGCCGCCCGGCGTTTCCTTTGCATTGCACTAATTTTGTTTCTGCTTATTGATGATGGAGGAGGCTAAATGGAACCAACATGGTCAATAAAAAACGCTCAGTTGCTAGGCGCACTAAACCAGACGAAACTCATTTATTAAGCCTAAGGTAACCTGTCATCATGTAGACAAAATTGCAGAGGCTAAGAGAATGGAACGATGGTATATATTATGGGCAAATAGCTGAAGCTTCACAAATCCTGTAAAGGGAGAAATATGAGAACCGCAGAATAGTAAATGCGAACAGTGCTAAAAAGAAAATCACTTTGGTTGTCACCACAGTTTTCACACAGTGGAATGTAGAAAAGAGCCAAACTCACTTTTGTAGATTAATGCTGTTTGTACAACCTTCTTCACGTTATATCATCTGTCGATAAACTCAGGCTATATCTCGTAATTTAGTGGGATAGGGCAACGTCAAGTCGTTTGTTAAACACGGATAAACTTTAAGCATAAACAAGGTAATTTGCTAGGGCGTTCTATGGCTGACAGATTCCAACAGAATAAACATTTTGCCGACATTCTAGCCGACTATATTGCGTAGCAAACGAGTTATTAGGCCCTCAAATTCGTGTTGTGGCTGAGTTGCTGTGGGTGGCGGCAGACGTGGTTGGAGTTCCTCAAAGACTGCTAGGTCGATAGTAGGTCGCGACGTATGAGCCTATACCGACCACTGTACAATCTTAAGTTGATATGAAAGTTGGACCAATACTTTGACTTGGTTGGCGGAGTTTCATTGATTAGTATCGAGTTCTGTGTAATCTTGCTTGTGTCAGGTATGCCAATCATGGATTGCGTATTCCACACATGGCCCCACGTAGGTGTTAAGCAACTGCGAAGAGACAAACGAATCCAATCGCCCGAATGCCCTCCACAGCAAGCTGATATGTTCGCTCCCAGTCTTTAATGTCTTCTCAGGTTGTTCTATGGAGCTCAGATTAGCCTAGATTATTACACCTAGTTTGCGCTTCTGGTTGACTGATCGCAGGACATGTCATCAAAGCCTGTAATTGATGTTAGGCCGATGAAAAATTTGGACTACCTTGCAGATTGTGGAATTAAGATTCACACGCCCTTTCCAAGTCTCGCTGAAGTGCATCGTGATCTCATTGGACGGCGATCATCCCCCACATTTGGAAATTATCAGATAAGAGCAGGAAATCAGGGGAAAGCAGAGGCATATGCTGATTAATGTACATGAGAAACAGACGCGGTCCCAGCGCCGAGCCTTCTCAAACTCAACATTCGACATGAATCGGATCAAAGTGCGCACTCAAACTCTAACCTGTAAATGACGAGAATTCGAGGTAAATGACCTCTGTCCCTCTAAATTTCTCGGCTGCTTCCGTCCAAATATTGCTTGCAAACTGTAGTTGGTTGTGCAAAAACGATGTTAGCGGAAACCTTGCAGCTAGGGTGCTATGGGGTTATTGCATTCTAGATAGTCTATTAATGCCCTAGCGACGATTGCCTCCATCACCGTTGATAGTACAAGGAGGTTGACCATTGGGCGTTAGTTTGCTGGTTTAGAGCGATTGCCACTTTTTAAAAATTGGTTTGATTATTCCATGTTTCCAGTTGGTAGGCTCAGTTTGCTCATCTGAGCACGTTTGGAAGAAGTAAAATTATGGCTTGGCCAGCGTTGTTGTTGATGGATTCAGTGCCATCGGTTGAATTTTATCGAATCCAGGAAAAAATACAGGTGCTCGGTAGGAGCAGTTTCTTCAACTCATTCGCAGCACTGAAGATAATGCTAATAGGTGGTGAAATTGGGGATATTGATGTAGGTATGTAACAGAGGAAGGTCGAGACGCACTACATCTGTGCGGATTTGGGTACACATTCAACTCTCGGTGCCACCCCGACTTGTTGTTAAGTAGGAGAGATGCCGTACCTACTTTTTTCAAATGATGACAACAGGCTTATATAGACAAATTTATATGTCAATTGTTGTTGATGAGCCACTTTGTCATCACGGCCAAGTGTATTTTAATGGTTGCGCAGTGTCACACAGTCGATCCAGCTTTCGGGAACAGGATGCGCTCTGTACGTTTTGAAAGCTGCATTACAGTGAGTTATACATGTGATGAACGACGTATACTTGTTGCAACGAACCCACTTTCTGTCTGAAGCAGTTAGCATCAGGTTTCTCAAGCGTCCAAAAACGGATTCCAGGCACCATCTTAAGAACCGCCTTTCAATTATCCCCAATCTGTCATCGAAACCACACCGTTCAGAATGTTGTAGCGTGTGACGACACGTGTTACTTTTGCGTGTTTCTCCATACATTACTTATAAAACGTGATGATATGAACATTTAACGAAGTGAGGTGTTTATAAATGGCTTATCGATCAAGCCTGCTTCATTTGTAAGTAAGCCGTTTAATACCGATGGTTGGTTATGAGGTCTGTACCTGGTTGAATAGGTGAACTGACTGTACAGTTGATAAATCGCAATAAGGTCTTGCAGTTCTGCCTTATATTTTTCGCTGGGATATGCTGAAGCGTTCAAGTAGTGCGTTTTGAAATCGCCCGAGATAAGAACGTGTTTGTAAGTTGGGAGTCGACTTTTTATTATTACAGATAATAAGCGGGAGTCCATCCCCGGATTTGACGATGGGAGGGGTGATAAACGACTACCACGCAAAATGCACCACAGCGGATCAGTGAGCTGAGTCTTTCGATCATCCAGTGGAAGTACAGAAACTCCGTTCAAGTAGTTACGGTATACGATGTGATGTTATCTGAATTTACACGAACGCATCAACTAGAAAATAATGTACGTTTATGTGGGTACACCAAAATTTTCATTTATCTGCTCTGGAGAACATAATATTTTGCTGTTTGCTCCATTTATTAATTCCGTAGACCGGTTGACTAGAAACTTTAACATTCTGGTCTAGGTACCGATATTTCCTGAAATCAGTTTCTTACAACAGCCGAAGGTTGAATATAAAATTAACAAGCTAGATAACTCTTCTAATTTTGCGGCATCTATTTTTAGATAGGCGAACAGTTGCCCAAAACAACTGGTTTTGCAAAAGATGCATCAAACTCGGAGGATTCTGCTATTTCTTGGAACCTGAAATATCCCACCAGCCCTTGCGTCAAGGCACTGTACTTCCACTAATCGCTGCGCACTTTAGCTTCAAGTAAGCTTTCTCTAACTGCGTTACTCAGAAATACCACCACACGGTTGCTTCCGATAAATGCAAATGCAATAATATTATTTGTATGTAAAACATCACAAAAACACCAAATGAAAGATCAAAATATTGGAAATTTAGAAAATGCAGCGTGTTTTGAAAATTGCCCTTACTCATGTGAATGAAGCGGGAAATAGCTATCACAGAAATTCTTTTTAGTTTGGCATCTTGAAGATATTTGCATTTTGTTGTTTCGGGTAATATATGGTTCGGGGGATTAACCTTCTACTAATTCCGCAAGATGCTTCAACTGCATTCCTTTCACCGTTTAGCAAATCTACGCTAACGTGCAGTCCAGCTCATAGTAGAGCTAATCGATCGGATAACATTCGGTCTATGCATGCGATAAATTCATTTACCGGGTCAGCCACTGCTAGTAGAACCGAACGCAACTGTGACATGGGTACACCGGGTTTTAATTCCCTCTGTTTTCGCCATAATAAACTAAAGAATAAAAAATTGGGAAAGATCTTTGTGTGATATAGAAGCAAATGTTGGTAGCTCAGGTTGTTCAGTTGGCTGTCTGAGTGTTCGCTGAGCTCGGCAGGTTGACTGCAAACGTTTCGTCACCACTCGAGGTGACATCGTCAGTGCGCGTATATTTAGCAAAGTGCCGCGTACGGAGCGTCAGTGAGTGTGCTTGCATACAATATTTACTTTGCGTACATACGATAATATTAAGCAAGTACTTCAAAGAATTCCGGCCCATGTACTTGTTTAGTTGAATGATACAAAAATGCCATGTTCGCTGGATCTATTGTTTACTACTTATAGTCTAGGAGAATCTGCTAGTTACAACAATTCTCAGAGACATTAAACTCTCATGCAGCGGTCATACTACACGGTGATAAAACTATGTTTTCAAGATCCTCACGCCAAATTTTTGCTCGTGAAGCTATTTGAAAATCATACATTTCGTCGAGAGCAATTATAAGTAAGCATTTCGAGTTTGCACTTAATCCTTGGTTGTTTGCATTTTTTTAAAGCGTATTGTGTCCCTTTACTTTTTCTGCAGATTGTTGCAATGTGCGTGCCCTGAAAATAATTTATCCAAGACAATATCAACAATGGACATCTGTGGAACAAAATCGGGTAAGTCCTTGAGTTCAGTTACCAAAAACAAATGTTAGTTTACTAGATACAAAAATTTAGAAGCTACGATGGCTTTACAAACATCTAATACCAGTATAATTGTCGGCGGACTTTTTGAAAAACAGTCATAAACAAGCATTTTTAAATGTTATCTAATACAACCAATGGTTTGAGGCATCCGGTTTCGGATTTGCCTGTCACGGTGGCCAGCCACAAGACGCCTGCGCCTACAGAGGGACCATGGGTAGCTTGCGCCGCACCACCCACAGCTCCAACCACACATCCCATATCCAGAGTAAACCCGGTGGAATAAGATCGGGAGGCATGTGGATGGGAGCCACGTTTCATCATTGGAGCCGGCCCACACTCCTTCAAAGGCAAACACAAGAACGCTGTAAGTGGGTAATCAAGCGCACACGAGGCGGTGACTTGACCGTAGTCCGCTCCACACTGAGTGCATGGAACCGCTCTCCGATTTTAGCACGGCTACAAGGCCCGTGCACCCCTCCCCTCCAGTAACGACCAACTGTCTCCTGGAGCCAGTATGGACGAGGTAGTGGGTAATAGACAAGTAGGCACCTTGTCAACATGCACATCAACCGCAGCCACATCGTAGATATTATGCAACAGCCAATCACTTAAAGCGACAAGATGAAATAAAATAAATGCGCTAATGCATACAGATGAAGTGGCGTAACTCTTTACTAAATTAGCATATGAAGTAAGTTGGTTAGCGACGAATCCGTGATAAGGAAAATATGTCCACAGGTTACTTATAAATGCTACGAACGCAACAAAGTTACCGAAGGTAAGCGCGACTAGCGCAAGAAACGTGGCCCGTTAATAGAAGATTATTTAGGTAGGCAGAGCAAACCAAATAAAGTGAAATGCAATTTGGCCAGCTTAAATAGACCTAGTTTAAATGTAAGTTGGTTTAACACAAATGCGGTGAAGAAGCATCAAGAATGCAACATCGGCCTCAGCAAGGGGCACACATGGCTAACATACTATTACTAAAAATGGTGACAATTCATGGTAAATGGACAATAAAATATATCGCATAATAGCACAGTCAAAATTAGGAAACTACCAAACGAATACAATGAGCGTCACTGAATTGGCGACTTGGCATCAACTTTCGGCACCAATAGACACATATGACAAAAATGCAGCCTTATTTCTTCTACTTAAATCTTGCAACGGAAAATACAGGTTGCCTTATTTTGAAAAGGTTGTCGCAGGTTCGTTATCGCTGCATCTTTTCTTTTGGTTAGTTCAGTGTGGAACGTCATAAGGGGAATAATGGTGTTACTTATATAGTCAAAATGGTAGATGCTTGATGCGGCAATCATACTATCACAACTTATTATAGCGAAAGAATAAAATCTTTTGCATAACCTCGTAATCAGTGATGAAGTAATTTGTAGTTAAAGGAAAGCTCCGCTATATAGCTATGGTACAAAGTTAACTTATGCAATAAATGTTCCGTTTGACCGCATTATTTTAGCTGAAATTAACGGATCTCGCTGTTTTGTTCCAATAATAGTTGTCAGAAGTATGTTACTGCTATTAAGTGAACCTACTACTTACAGTGAATTTCTACTCCATTGGTTTAATTTAACTTTTACTTTAAACTTCGGTTTCAGTATGTGAGCCGACAAAACGCCCTGCTTAGAATAGCTATCGAAGCAAATTGATATTTATACTTTGGAATTATTGGTAGCTTCAGCCGATTTCTAGATCGTTGGTGGTTGTCGAATGATTATTCACACAATCGTAAATGTACTGGGTCAGCTGAACATTAATTTAGCCCGCTGGCATCGATAGGTTCGTCGCGGAATTACTGCACTATAAGCGACACAGATCTATATTGTTAATATGCTTACAGTGACCATTATCCGTGGTCTGTGCTCCATTCTGCAATTATGATGCTCGTCAGCAACATAGAAGCTATAGAAATTATTGGGGTGCAGGGCTGCTACATTAATTACGATAAGTCTATTCTCTTAGCAATAGAATTATTAGCTGGTATTTTCAGTATCGTTTTTCAATAACATACTAGACCACATAACGTGGCTTGAATAGCAATGTGTCTTAAATCATATAAAATCATTTTTCCTTGTTCATTGTTCATGGTTCGTGGTTCTTCTACATATATGCCTAATTTACCGGTCCATGAACATATGGCTTGAACATCACGTCATACATACTAGCAGAAAATAACAAGAAGCATAAACACATTTTATGAGAAAAACGTACTGTCAACAGGTATTTGCTTTATTTGTCAAATGCAGCCGAACATTAATGGATTACATAAGTTCAGCAATGTTAGAAATATGTGTTGGCCATCTAGGTTGAAAACTACCTCCGACTGAGGGCGCGATTTCCAGTGCTCCGAATTCAACCACAAAGAAACGTTCCTTAAACCAACTTTTGAAGCTTTACCAGTAGATGTATTTACTAATTTAACCCATTGACACTGTCGACTTGCTAGTTGCTCAAAGCATTTTAAGTATAAGTGTAAAAACAGCACAATTATGTCAATCACAGTTTACTCTTTATTGTGTAGGTATGCTAAGTGCACACATTTCATGTATGCTTAATACTTATATGCATACAGAATATGTTGGGACAAAGGAGTGACCTCAGTCACTGAGACGGCCTTTTGTAGTCGCTAAAACAATTAAATGCTGCTACCTACTTGTAAATGGTAGATTAATGCTTGCTTATGCGCTGACCCGAATAGGTGCTTTCATGCCAAAAATAGTACTTTCACTAGTTATATTTCAAGATGGAGGAAAAAACTACAGCACAAACTAACTGGATGCAAACATGTTTATAGCACGTGTCACTAAATGCTGGAAAGTAAAATACTGTCGAGTTTAAGGAATTTGGAGGTAATAAAAGCAATAATCTTGCCACGTGACTGATACAGACTTTAGAACCATGTATTATTATGTATTTTCTGATGAGCAGGTTTATCGTTGAAGGTATCTGCTTTTTACAGTCACGATGGTACACACAAAGACTGTCGACTCTTTGTTTTCGGGATGTGTGTACGTTTACACTGCAGGTTCACCTATAAATAGCCATGGAATGTGCTTTATTGAACTCCTCATTTCTCACCACAAACGTATTGCTGTTGTACTCCATCTTTGAGACTTCATCTGTGCGAGAAACTTTTACCTCCATATCACAGCATTTGTTCATTTCTGACTAAACACGTGCGCAATTTTCGAAATAAAACTGTACACTTGATGGTCTCAGAAGGATGTATATTCAGAATGTTATACATCAAGCATACAGGCACATTTATCGACTGCCAATTTAATAGCTTTCGGGCAGTTTTTTCATCAAACATTTGGACGCCGTCCTGCTCTCTGCTTACACTTCACAGCTGCATTCTAGTGATCGTTTTGTACTGATCAAATAATTATGAATCAGTGCGTTAGGCTACAGAACACTTTGGAGTTAACCAACTCCAAGTGCAGAAAAATGAAAACAGTTAGGCGCCATAACCTTGAGCCAAAATCAAGTGTTTCGTTATTGATAAGAGAAACAAGGGGAATAAAATCACTGGAAGAGGATTACAGGATGGGTTACAGAGATCAATCAAAATATGCCTTGCCTAAAATCCCCGAAACAAATGACGTTTATGGCACAAATTTAATTAAATATCATGAAGCACAAAAAGTAGAAGTTGCATCATCTTGCGTGTGTTGAAATATTACTAATAACATGAGGCCTGTAGTTGAAACGCATAACAGCTTTGATTTAGCGCAGTACGTACGACCACTAAAATGGTCAAACTAGTGCTGGAACTATCCAATCAATCAGAAATATTAGTAACAGTAACGAGACCAACGGTATAAGTCATTCTTTTTAAATGGGGTAAAGTTTAGGTTAATATGTAATGAATATCCTGCTACTATCTGCGGTAGTGTTTTTAATAAATTTTGTTTCTTTGGCCTACGTTTATTTGAACATACGGTAACTTGCCCATCCCGCCTTCATAAATCGCAGTAAACATACCAGAAAAGCACCGTCTCAACGTTATCTGTGGATTCCAATATTTCTCGTATTAGCTGTAACACAAGTTATTGCATGGAGTTTGGATACTTGGTGTTTCGCATTGATTTAATCGACATGGCCCGAAATTCCATTCGGTTACGAACAAAATCATGTGGTTACCGTTCCTCCTGCTGTTTTCCTTTTAAACGTTTTGCTTTGGAATCAGGAACATTAGAGCATATGCATGCCAAGTCACCGGGGTTTTGCCTTGGCTCCGGTGATATGTACTACGGCTATCGATACGATTGTCGACTTCTCTGCAATCTGCACCAAGCCCTTGTTCAGGGTTGGGAATGTAGCGGTTATAGCTACTAAAGTCGTGCTTTCAATAAATCGAGCGGCAAATTTGTGTAAATATGTTTGACTTTAGAAGCGTTCATTTTCTTTCAGTGAACCGGAAGATTATGTGTAACTGATGTTGCTTCGCTCGATATGTTGGATAAGAGAATGTGAGCAGTGGAGTTGAGAACATTCCGAGATTTCGGATAGCCAAATTGGTTCCTATTTTCCAAGGTCACTTATAATTAGAAAGTGTGTGACCGCACGGCATCGATTCTTAGTTTCGAAGTGCTATTTTGAAGAGATGGATGCGGTGCACGCCCAATTATTGTCGCATCTGTCGAATCAGATTTCTCATTTATACCAAGTTAGGTTTCGACAATTAAGTCGTTATACTTTTGTGTTAGAGCAGGTACACATTTTACAAAGGGAACTGTCTCACACTCATGACAGAACCAAAAGGATCTAGGCATAATTTTATATATTTTATTAAGAAATGACATACTGTAATGCATTTCGGATGACATTTGCCCTTATAGTAGTAAATGTCTGTGTTGCTTTCGCTACCTAAGCACATGTTTGATTAGCACATTAGACTTCCCTGCGGGTTACAGGTGTATTTTTCATGATGTTCGAGCAGCTGCTGCCTAGGTTGTGGGTTCACGGCGTCTTACCGTCGGTTAGCGTTCGCTCGCCTATTGTCAGGTCACAATGGGATGACCCGATAATCTTGATCTATGGGTTGCGTACGTTAGTCATACGGCCGCGGATAGGGAATCTAGTTTAAAACAGTGTTGTTTCAGTTATCGTGCATGGCATGTTGATTGACCACATTGACATTCTGGCTACAGGGCAGGAAAGTAAAATTGTGAAAGAAGTTGCCATGCTAGATAGTGAAATCCGGACACGCGAGCATTTAAATTGACTGCGGTTGCTCGAATCAATCCCCGAGAGTGACGAACAGTGTAACTAAATCGGTAAGATTTTACGTATGGTGTTCCGGCATTTCGACCCTTCTACCTTCCGAATATCCGAATGCTTACATAAGGCCAAATGCGTAGCAGGCAATTAAGGATTGATACCTCTGGCATAAACTCGATATGTCTACTCCCGAGACCCAAGATTCAAGTATAACAAAAACATTGCAGGATAAGTTCCGTTCAAAATGTCAACTATTTGCCAGACCAGATGTGAGTTTAAGGTAAGTTAAGATGCGCTAATTGGTGATATTAGCATGAAAAATAAACTTTAGAAAGTCGATTTCATTTCCCATAAATCTTAATGCTTTAGCTATTAAACCAAACTACCGGGCCATCAGTAGAAAATGGCCGCGCAGTTGTGTCAAGTTGAACATGGTGACAATTTTTATCGCAAGCTGGGAAAGACTAATTAACAGCTATAACAAAACTCATGTCATATCTTCTGAAAAGCGACGGTACAATGTTTCTTATTATTTACCTTAAGCGATAAAACCCACGTTTATCTTATGATGATATAACGTAAGTTAAATCTAGGTTGACAGGGTTGCTTTCTTGTTAATGTGAATACTATGATTAATTCACACTTAAGCAGTTCACGTTGTTAACAGGACTTTGTGTAATTGCTTTTCACACAAACAATGCGGAGATTAGAAGAATTGTCATTTTTTACTCGATTTCCACAAAAGTTGTATGAAAACATTTACATGATCATATATTTCCTCTATCCTACATTAAGCAAATGTTGTATACATAATGGCGTTAAATAGATTGTTTTTGGTTTTTAGAGGATCTGTCTAGTACGGCTGTTACTGGACATTTGTTAACCTATTTATTTGCTGCAGATAGTCCATTCTTCTCGCCAGCCTTATCATTTAAATAAAACTGTCATTTCATCCGGATGGTAGACGTGTTTGTGTTATTTTTCAGAACCAGGAAGAATGGAAAATTCACCATTAGCCTTTGTACTTTTAGCCATTAGCATGTGCGGAAAATCATAAATATCCGTATATTTTTTTAAAGCGAGCACAATGAACGCACTGGTACTTTTAATGCAATTTTCCCTTACTTTGCACCATTTTCTTATTGCTAAGAAGAAGTCTTGCAGCGAAAATGTACAAAATTCTTATACTACTCATGTACGCTAGGAAGAAACCATATCCGTTCGTTGGTAGCGCTCATCCCCACACTATAGAAGCTTTGCCTACACTTGGGTTGATTTATCACAAACGTGTAGAAGGGCATTGGTGGAATATTTATTTACCCGACTGTATTCTGATGGAGTTCTTCCTTGATACTATCAACACTTTCGTTGCACGTGCAAACTGTGAAAGCTGGGATAGCTTAGGTTTGTTATGTAGAGTGGGACCAGTTCGGGAAAGCTTGAACTGTCAGATGACAGATTAGTTGTTGGTGTTGAATGGGGATCGATCGTTGCAGAGGAGAACAAACAATAATAAACTTTACTCCTCATGCGTCACTTAAGCAAAACAAGTGGACGTGAAACTGTGCATGTTTGGGTCGGGTGGGTGATTCGTTTTTAGAACCTGTAATCGGCCATCATATTGTTACCGCATTTACAACTTATTCCCTGCTACACTTCTACTCTTACTACAGCCTTACTGGCTTCATTGAATATATGTATCAGGGAAAAAATAGTTACCTAGTATTATCCAGTTTACAGTCAGGTACTTCATGTTCTTAGGTTTTTCGACGTGCGACATGTCCTTAGGTCAACCAAGTTACGGAGAACACGAGGAACTCTGCTTACTATTCACATCTTAATGAGGTTTTTCTTTACACACCCACTTTGTACTATGTTGTTATTTCGAATTAGTTATCTGATAATATAAGTTTCCTGATTTACAATCGATGCAGCTGCACAAGCTAGCCTGGCTAGTTATGTTGAACTTGTCAAAACCAACGTATTCGTGAGGTTATTTACATCGAATATGCTACGCTTTGCTTTAACTGGCTTGTGTCCCTTTAATTAATCCACATCACTAATAATAATACTACTGGAGTAGCTTCCCAACATTTAACTATAATTACGCACATATTTTTCCGCCTTTCGTTGCCCTTAGCCATCCTGTCGGGGAGTAACGGGTGTAGAGTTGTATGATTATTTTTAAGTATGTCGCCACTGCATCTCATCGGGACTTGAATGACCAAAGTAGGCGTTTTCTCGCGATGTCCAGGTTGCATCAGACTTTAAAGCTGCTCACATGCTTCTGTGTCGTTTCAGACAACGATGAATACTGCAGTCTAACTGGTTGTGTTTCGTTGAACCGAATGGAAATGTCATATAGGTACACGGTAATAGGGCATGTCCGGTTTGATGTACCAATGCTGTTAGTTCGGCACTGACTCCTAAGATTGTTTAGCCTCGCTTACCCGGGTGAACGATTTTCTTGTTATGTGAAATATTAAGCAAGTATTTGGCGTAATTCAAGGAAGCCATAATATGAATTACCACCATTTGAACGACGTAGGAAGTTGTGAGTCAACCTTTCATATTTTCCGCAGTGGGTAAAAAACCAAGCCTTGCGAGTGAATTTTATTAAATTTATTTCTTTAAGTATTCTCCTGGTTTTGACTCTCTACATTGTTTATCACAGCACAAAGTTCTTACGTGGCGCACATGCCATTTAATATTTGTAAACCGCCTTTGAGTGACACAAAGTTTTGAAAACCGAATGCCAACTATACTTTTACATGCGCCTGCAAGTGTGAAAGGGTGAATGATATGTTAATATGTAAGCAGTGATGCACCTTTGGTAAAACCTGCTACTTTCCGGTAGTTAAATACACCAGCTTCTCTAGTTCGTTGCGTAGGATATTTTAATCGGCAACTAATGTAGTGATGCGCTGCCCTCTAAAAGATTTAGCATTGGTGGACCTGTGGCTTTAGTGATATTTCATGTCTACACTTTGATTAAAATACGGTGGATTCGAGTATTTATTTCGTCGAATTAAAAAGTGTATTCAATGAAATCAGATGTCTCATTATGGCTGTGCATAAGAAAGTACCTAAGATCCTCTTTACACTCGAAAATCTCTGTTAACTGAGGCGTGATCAATAATTATCGCTGCTCTATGCTATGGTGGGACCGGCTTTAGTAAAATGAATTACGATTAGTTAGATGTGTGGATATGTATCCATAAGTCATTGCTTTTGTTTTTCTGTTCTCATGACTGTCTATCGCTCTGGTACGTGATCAGTAATATTGCTGTGCACAGCGCGGCACTTTCAACACGCAGTTGATTTACATGTCACTTGTTAGGAGACGTTAATCGCACCTGAATACTGATCACATATATGACAGACATCCATGAGAGTGCGAGAGTTAATGGCTGACCAGATGTTCCTAAACATAAGCAGAATAATCACATGTGTTTCGCTCGTATTCAACTGACAGCGTCGATGCGAGCAGTTCCATTACTTACTGACCGACACCATCTTTGAGAGTGCAGCGAAATTGTGTCACCTAATTTATAGATGAACGTGAATCCTCAGTTCCTTGACGTTACTCTTCCTTATTCCTTTTTGTATTAATGCTGCGTACTGCGGACGACTGAATGCCAAAGAAGTGAACATGCTGGGCAAGTGATATTAAATATGAACTTTCAAGATACAAATCCGCAATAATTTATGCCTTTTTCGATCGGACAGTACATTTCACTTCTCCACACACACCACCCGCTTTTGTCTCCAGCGCGCCTCGGGGAACCATGCAACAGGAAAAGGAGCTGTCTGTCACTGGGATCACAGTGCCTGCCTGTGACTGTCAACAACATCATAACAAACATCTCTACCCAAACGGAACTCGCACTTCCCAATAATAGTCGAGTCACACATAGTTGTCAATGTCCAACGAATACAGCAGCAATTTTTCAGCATGGAATGAGAGAGCATATTTGCCGTAAGTCAATTCCACAGTTGTTTGAACGCTATAGTTCCAATACGACCATATGTAGTGCCAAACTGTAAGGCTGTGGTGCATACTTTTCAAGCAAGATGGTAATAACCCGGTTAACACCGAATGTATAAATCAGGATTATGTCAGCTATTCTAACTATTAGCATCTTGCAAAGGATGAAGTGGCGCAGGTTCACCGCTGATTTTTCAAAACACAATCGATTAAAATTCGGTAGATGATATGTCTAAAACTGAGGACTTTGCAGTATCTTTGGAAAGTGCGTAGTTGAATTCTGAAACTTACTATTACTGCACGATACTAATGGACAAAAGTTATCAACTCAAGTATTATGCGGTGGAGGAGAACAGCAAGCGGAACTATTACACAGTAATTAGTGCAATTTTACTCGGTATACTTTCAGACAGTAAAGGTAAATCGCCTTTTAAGCTGTGCAGAGGAACACAAGTTTACCTGCTGAAATCACGTTTATTCCGTTAATAGAAATTTAGCTCACGGATAACTTATTTCTTTTGTACAATTAGGATTCTCATATTTTTTGGATAGACTCGTCAACCTTCCGAAACAATTAGACAACCGGCAAATGAAAATTTATTATTGGTGTGCCTTGAAATTGGAAATGAAATTGAACACAATATCTTGCTAAAAACTAGCAACTTAAATCTGTCAAAATAGCATTGATCCCATTTAATTCCGATAAAATTCGACGGTGAACAGAAAACTGATTGTGTTTGTTTTCATTTGCATGAATAAAGTTTTAAGCAGCAGACAAAATCCTTGCATCTAACATTAATGGTCTACTAAAATACAAATTTCATGGGTCCATTTAAAATTATTATTTCATGGAAGAGCGCAGAGTTCAAATTGCCTAATAAAAAATGTCGTATAAGTTGGTTGTCAGCGACTGCATACTGTCAAGAGAAAAAATTAAAATCGCAACTGCATGGAATGTCTAAAACTTGGAATGGCTTTCCTTACACACGCTTTCCAATGTTACTACATTTTACACTAACCCCATTTGGTAACACTATTAAGGTTATGTCAGGCATTTATCAAATAGTTTTTATCCCAATTCTAAAAACATTTTGTGCAAAGCTTTTAATCATCCTTTTAATTTTTGCAGCTCTTTGATTGGCATTATATATTTTCTTGAATATGGACTGACCAAGGTACCACTGTTCTATTACATAAGAAGAGCTCCACGGTTTCCTCCGTTTACTTTTCTGCATAGTCGCTCGAGACTGTTGTACTGAAGTAAAATTGTTCCTTATGACTTGTAAATGCAATAAACTTCCAGAGTGTCAGTGGAAAATTCGACGTTGCAGCCGTGTATGTCGAGTCCATCTTAAAACTTTGTTAAAATATTACACAAATTTACTGGTGCAGATCGAGCAATTGCAGTGCGTTAATGAATTATCTGTAGTGTTAACTAGAGGCATGTGACGTGATTAAAGCCGAATTATCCACCCCAATAGGAATTGAGTAAAACTAGGCATGTCTTCTCGGGCACTTATCAGTTTTAAGTAAAGTGATGCGTTGAAACATTCATGAATGAACGATTAGATTCCAAAATCTCCTGCAAGGTAAAGTGCAGGAAAATGCCATATGTTGGTGAATTACGATACGGTGCACTGTGTATAACAGAAGGAAATAGGAGTTCCATTCATAAATTGTTTTTGATCATTGTATTATATAAAAAATACAAAACATTTGCTTCTAATAGCTAAAATGACTCGATGCACTGGTAGCTAGGGTTTCATCGCTAAACGATGTGACATCATCAGTACGCTGCTGAGTCAAATGTAATCCGCTAACTTGGTCGTTGTTTTGTGATGGATAAGTAAGTGACTTTGCAGTTGATCTCGATATGTGCGTTGTGACTTTCATATATCTGCCCTACTTCTCTTCTAGATACAAGTAATGCGTGGAATGCTTTTGTCCCTGCTGTTACGGTTGTGTTGTCGATGGCTCATTTATCTGCTCATATCGGTTTTTCAGCTGTTTTAGTTCTCCCAGTCTTATCGCTCCGTAAACTGGGTCAATCTTGATGTGTATGTTCATCGAGTGCTTTGTCGAGTACCATGCTACGAGGAAGTCTCTTCCTATTCGTGTCTCTCCTTCTGCTAGAACGTCTGCGTTGATCCAATTGTAATGATGTCCTCCTTCGTCCATATGTATTGAAACCAGTAGATAGACACAATCCGTAGTACAAGTTGATAAAGACAACGTGCTGATTCTGACATTTTAGAAGCAACACTACTACACAGATTAAATATCAGTACATCCACAGAATATGTTGCATGGTGTATATGCGAAACGCTTTTGTAAAATCTCGGTGAAAGAGGCATGGGAAACGTGAATGGATCTTACACCAAATTAACGACTGATTTGGGTCACTGTCCTCTCTATCACTGCATATATGACCGGATTTGAAATATTCTGCGTTCATTTAAACAAAGCCGATCTGGACTCCGAATTCATAAGGTAGGTGCTAAAATATAGCTACGCCAAAAATGATTCCACATGAGCGAAGACCCATTTCGTGGTTATTTGTTTAACGCATATCATGTTGTGTGGAGTATCACAGCTCTTTCACATAATACAACAAGCAAATGTCTGTCAAGTAGCAGTAGTAAATCATTATTACAATTTGCTTTCATACCCATAGAACCTGTTTGCTGACTAAACAACCAGTAAGGCAGTTTTACTCATTTTTTATGAAATTAAAGGAATCAGGATGATCAACACGCGTGCTAACCATAATTGGGTTAAGCAGTTTCACATAGTACTTACTTTTTCTGGTTATTAGGGCTATTTTCCATCGGCCGTCATAGATGACTTTAGGTTTAGCTACCTTTTCACACTACAGTTTATTGAACGATAAAAATCAGTGCGAAATTTCACCCATGCAAGGTGCAGGCCAGTATCAATCTTTGACGCAGTCACTGCAACATTCCTGGATTCATGTGTGGTATTGTAATCACAACAACAATGTGGACAAGTGTTTAGCAACAGGGCATACTCTAATAGAAAAAGGAAGTCTTGTGAACCAAAGCTTTCATGTTTTGTTGAGGTTTTCATCCCAATTGTTAACAAGCTACATGGCAGAGACTAGTCCTGAAAATCATCGGACGCGTTTCGCACTATGGGGCTCTTAGGTGGGGGGCATTTCCTCGGTCCACTAAGAAGGATCGAACCCATGACCGCTAGAGGCAGATGACAACTAGCCAGCAATTTAAGTCAATGAGCCATGGGGGACGTTGGCTGGGTTACATAATTTGCAAACTAACTGGGATTTGGCACCACCTATCTACCACTGTCAATGACAGTGGTTAGCCTGCAAGGTGATGACGTCCTCTCACTGGACGCTATATTCATAGCATTTTGAAACTAGGAGAGGATATTTATATTTTTATTACTCGAAATTAGCAGGATTTTAGTTGTAATGTTTTGAGGTTTTCATTCCAGTAGTTCTTGTTTGTTGTGACTGAGTTCATCCATACCTCAGTCGACCCACTTTGGGGGTGATCCGGTTAATTGACTGCATATAATTAAACATGGTGCAGAAAAATTACCATTATATGCTGAAAGCCAACTGGAGGTAGACTCAGCTTTTTCACTTAAACACTAAATAAATATTAAGTACAACCGACATATAAACCAAAATTGGCGTTTATGAATTGCTGGCCAAGTTCTGTCGAAGCACACTGGCTTTGGTCTATTTAATTAAAACCACATGCTTTAGAACAAAAATATACCGGATGACAGTTTATGCAAATTGAGGAAAGATAGTGCTTATGAGGATATCTGCTATTGTATACACAAGATTTGTAAGGTTTTGGCCTAAAAGACAAACGAGACGCTGGTACAGTAAGAGTGTTAGTAAATGTTAAGCAAGATAACAAAATCTAAAAAGAATTTAACAGGCTTTTCGTCTGCTAATATAAATACATCAAAACATATTTTTTCAAAGTGGAGGTACGTTAGTGTTAATTTTATACTGGAAGCTTGATGAATAGTAGGCATTTTCTTTTTTAACACCAGTAGAGCAACAACATAAACAAGAATGCTTGGTATACCTTTTATTTTGTGAAAAGGGTGTTGGAATGCTAGTTAGATAACTATTACTAAAGCTTAAGATCTGATGGAGTCAAAAGCAACACAGGTAAAAATGGACATCCTTGTTGGTCGGTAATATCGTGCAGTAGTGAGTGGATTTATCCTTAAGTGCTTAGCTTTATTCGCGTTATAGGTACAATGATATTAAATTCCGTCAGTGGTAAATAAAATTATTTTTAATTCCATGACATCTAGTGGCATACTATCGCCTAAATTTGAGTTTAGCTTCGGACTAATTTTTTGTTTCAGTGGCTACATTTGCCCAATATATTGCAACCGTCGTCAGACACCTTAGCAGGACCGGAAGAAATGAACGGTTCATTGCGTTGAAGGAGATAGTTGAAATGAAACAAAACCTCGGTATCTGCTTGAATGTTAAGCTATTCAAATGCTGTTCAATATGGGTCAGCATAACTACGATTTAAATGCAAAAATGTTCGAAATCCTCAGTTAGTGATTCTGTGTCGGATATCGCCAATTGAGATCGTCCTAGGCAATTCCATGCATGTTGCATCAGTAACCGTTCACGCAGTTTACCCTAGATGTAATTAACTATGATGCTCAAATCCCAAGCGTGGCCGCGGTCCATCTTCCGCAGTATTTCTTCAGCCGCTTACATACATTATCAGTCAATCGGGCGAAACATGCTTACCTAACAACATTGGCACAATACAGATTCCTGTTTTTGAAAGTATCCATCAAATCAGGTGTTGCAATAGCGAAAATCTTGAACTCCGGAGGGCAAAGATGGTGAAAACATTGTCTCAGATGGAGCAACGTACGTGATGCCTTTATTAAAATGTGCAGTGTTGAAATATGTTTGCTCAGAGAAATATTTAAATGCATGTTTCGTAAATTTTCTAAGATAGTATAGGTCCAATCATGTTAGCCGTGGATTCACATTCACGGCGGAAGCGCAAGATGTTCGATACGTAACTTAAAGCTTCAATTCCTTCAAGTGCTGATCATTTGCTCACACACCATTTCTAATTTATACAACAGACTGGATTGCTGACTCTCAACTACTGACAATTTTAGCATGCTTTCTTAACTTCCTTCCATTGTTGAGGAATTATACCTCTATGCCATGTGACTCCTAACGGTCAAACCGCTGTCAAATATTTTGAGTATAACATGCAAACTGGTCAACCAACACATAAGCGATGTCAGAGCTCCTCTTCAAGCAGCGGCACTTTCAATTGCTACGTCTGAGTATGAGTGAAAAGCATTCCACATTATTCACAGTAAAGCAAATGTTGCGCTTATCAAGCACCTATTTTCGAACAATGGAAAAATGCGTTACCTTGTTTTGCAACTTGACAAGCTGCAGGTTGTTCATCCCAGGTTCCATCAACGTGACGTAGGAACGACGACTTTTGGTGGATTATGAAAGCTGCTTTCTTAATCCCATTAGGTGGTCAAGTGTGTTTTTTAATAGGGATTGTAAAACGGTTAGTACTTTTATTAGCAAACTATGGAAATAACGTTTTAATTTTGAAGACTTGCAGTTTGCGTAGTTTTACAGCACTAACATGTGGTATCTAATAAATTCAAAGCAAATTCTAGGAGTACAACGGACAGACACTGCTGCTAAAAGGTTCAAGCGGTTGTCGTCAGATAGATAGATATGGTGCATTCCACTAGTTACCTACGCGATTAAAACGGAAATTTTCATGGCACTCCGGACTGCTATACTGTATAGTTCGTATCAAAAAAGTGATTTCACATGTTTCCGTTAGTGCTGAGTGACAATAATTATAATTCACATGATGTTTATGTAAAGAGATCAAGTATGTCATTATGTGATGTTCTCGTAATCGGAGACACCTTACACAGTGTAAAGTCTAAAGAAAACTTTGAATATTCAACCAAACTGTTTTACTTCTACCCAAACCCTTCGCCAATATCCTCACAAAATTTTATACATGTTTTCTTCTAACACTTGCAATATGAAACACTTTACGTTTTCACTTCACATTATTGGCATATCCTTGACTCTTTAATTGCAAAACATTTTATCCTTGGTAGTCTACCGATTAGCAAACTGCTCCGCTATAACGTTTTGCCACGCTGCCACGTCTTGCTGTTTCGGCTCATTCTCATTACTATTGCAAATCTATTCGTAACTTGATTACTGTACTTACTTTGTATTATAGAACCTCGGTAACGAGGATTTACGTTTAAATTTCTTTGCCCAGACCATGCGTATGACACAGACGTACAAGCTTCTGTTTCTTGCCCCATCTCGTGCAACTCCCTATTCTAGGCTTCGTACTGTCTTTACACTCTGAATAACACTCTTCTCGTAGACACTTCGCGCATTTCAATTGCGTATTTGGATGCGTAAATTTAATTCAGCAATGGTGAAGTAAGCTTACACCACAACCATGGCTGCTGGATTGAATTCTATGCATATCATGGGAGGAAACATGCTCACTGAGTAGCTGGCACAGTTCGAAGACCATTAAGACTTATGTACAATTTTTGTGGTTGGCGCTGAAGATTTTCGCCATGTTCTGCTAATGCACGACCTTGTCTTCGTTGAGTAGTTGAGTGCAGTCACAACGATGGTATACGCAGTTGTCCCATGTATCTGGCCTCGGAGATAGTCTGTACACTACTCATGCTTCATTGCGTACTACCATTTGTATCGAGTTCTGTTCTTGACAAAAGGAACTGATTCAGGATAGTTGCAAATGGTTGTTTCTGAAGCATCTTTATCCAGTAGATTGATTGTTTTGACGAATTTCAGCAGGGCGATTGCATGGGGTACTCTGTGAGGGGAGACCAATTATTCGCACTAACGGGTGGGGCAAGCGCTCAAATAACGATTAATTGTAACGGGCAATATAGCGAATGCACGATACGTCCCATGGGTTGATCGGATTGAGCACTATAAAGTTTATCAGGAAGATTTTTATAAGCAGCTTTTATATTTTAATTGAAGAAATATCTTGTCCTTTCAAGGCTACTTAATGAAGAGCGCTGGTGATTACACTGCTTGCTTTGCGATGTTTATTCTTTCCATGGATTTGAACTTTGTCAAATAATTTAACAGGGATAATGTTTACTCCAAGTTGGTCAGTTGTGACACCCTACCGTGCGGCTGCACTTTAACTCGTCTCTCGCTTTGCCCTCTGTGGCCATTCCAATTCTCCCCACACAATATTGTGCGTGCGCTCGTTCGAACCAGTTCGAAGAGCTCTACTCAGTGCTTCCCAACTCCTGGATCTAACCTGTGCGGGTTACACTCTTGCTCCAGTTCCCAGTTTTCGATATATTCTTTGTAAATTCCACTTGTGTAACTACATCAAACCGGTCTTTCGGAAAAGATTTTGTTCTCATTCGGAAGAAGAAGCTCAGGACTCCCAAACTACGCGGCAAACATTCCTGCAAGTTGCAGCATAACAAATTTACAGCATTATTGCTCCGCTCATCAACTAGGCAGCTCTAGGGAAGCTTATCAGCGCTCCACCTGCATCGTCGCTTAAGGCAGGCCGATTAACGCACGCTGCCGCTTTGTGTGGGTGTGTGTGTGTACCACTGCGATTCGATTGATCGCTGAATCCGACAGTCTGCGCGTTACGACCTCCATCTGCCTCTCCGCCTGACCTTGGTGCGGTTGAACAACTATCTATTCGTGTACGTGTTCTGACCAATTCTTGCGTCACCCCTAGCGCAAAGTACACTCATCAAGGTGAGGATGACTGAAATAATCGCGCAATTTGTAAATGCTAAGATCGATTCCACGGAGGTAAATATGGCCACGATAATACCGCACCCGGCCAAAGTAAGCTCTGAGTCTAAACCGAAGAAAAGAGCTAGACGCTCCAACCGCACTGCAGGGTCTGTGACTCTAAATCCACTGGGTAACCTCACTCCCATAAGTGGGCAAGCCTCAAACATGACTGCTTCCACTTCTCCAAACATAGAGGCTTCACTTGGAGATTCAGCAATGACACCGACAGCTCAGAGCCATAGGAAATCTGGTGCAGATAACAAGCAGGTAACGTACGCATCAATTGCCTAGACAAACACACCGGGAGGGACACACATAGGTCCATCTTCAGTACAGAGCACGCGTGGCGCAAAGCAGCTTTCAACGTCAACTCCAATGCTGTCCTCTAAACAACCCGAATTGTCGACAAAAAGTATAAAGCCGACACTCGCTAGAGAAAACTACGCTGCGCTAACTCTCGTGTGCACCAATGTTCCCGAATCCAAATCTGGCACAATAAAAGGCAAGTTGCAAGACGATCGCAAACAGTGGAGTTCCATCTGCAAGGCGATTGGCATTCGGGTTGAGCCTGCAATGCTGCAACGCGTAGCGCATCACCCGACCTCAGTGCACTCTGGTGAATCTCCAATTCTTCGAGTAACACTAGACTCAGCAGATGAGACAGAGACTGTCCTGCTCTCAGCGGTTCGTCTTCCCAACTCACCGAGCGGAGTGCGCATATTACCTGATCTACCTTTGAAAGATCGGCCAAAAGTAGCTGTTGCGCAACGCGGTATTCTTAATAGGGATAGCAAGAAAATAATATTTGTTCATGGTGTTCCTGAGCTTCTGCATTCTTCTGATCACGATGCACAAACTCATGACTGAGAGCAGTCGTGCTACATCCGCGAAGCACTCTCTGTTGACAACATTATTGCCAAATCCCTGACAAGAGTTCCGTCATCACCTAACTACAATGGCTGCGGGCCAAGGCTAATTAAAGTAGCACTACACTCCGACGGAATGACGCAAGTTCTGTTAGATAGCTGGTTAAAGTTTCGTGCTAGGCTGCCAACAGATATCCGGCTAAAGGCAGCAGGTGAACGACCAAAAGTCGGAGGCAATTCAATGGAACTTGCAAACGCAACAAATTACTTATCTGCAAAGTCCTGCGGAGATGCCAACACAACAGCGCACACGGCACACAAGAGAACAGAGAACAACACGAGTGAAACCTCTGTTCAGGAACGCTTAATAATGCCATGCAACACGACTGATATACATAAACCAAAACACGATTAATGACCGGCCACCTAACGGCCGGCTTAGAAACTAACACAAACTTGACATCTATCAATGAACCCCTAACAAAGAAAGCCCTATCTTGCATGTACACAAACACCCAAGGCCTTCTAAGCAAGTGGGTCGAACTTAGAGAAATCCATGCCTCACAACCGCGGAACTCGTCATGATTACAGAGACACAGTTAAACCTAGAGAAAACCGAGTCTGAGATCAATTTACGCGGTATTTTGCTGCTTCGGACCGATAGAACCGGAATGGGGGCAGTGTGATTCTTTATTAGAATATAAACGTCCGATGCGAAGTTATCGACCACACCGAAATTCGAGCTCCTGATTCGATTTGGTTCCGCCTGTGGTTGCGAAACAAGGACATATGTCTACTAGCCTTGATTTATCGCCCAACAAACTCAACATCGGAAATGCACTCCAAACTGAACCACGTTTTCCAGTTTGCTTTGAACAAGTCCTACACCCACATTCTTATCGCGGGAGACATTAACGTGCACGACATAGAAACGCCGGCAACCGACGGTATGCAGTTTAAAGCCTGCTTGCAAGAGCTTATTGATAGCCACCCTCTATTCAGTCACGTAACCTCTTCCACCAGATTTCGAACTGCTAACAGGCCGTCGATACTGGATCTTGTTCTAACTAACGAAGAACTCATGGTTGGCGGAATAGTTACAAGCACCCCATTGGGTCGTAGTGATCATGTTATTCTACTCTTTCACTATAGATGCTAGGCGGAATACCCTGAAAAGGAGGAGGATAAAGTGAATACTGTCACACACTACAATGTGTTGTCTAAGCTTGTTAATGATACATCTTGTCTTTCTTAACCCAATGCCCCCAGATGTTGCCAAGGAAACATTTACAAGGACGTTGAGTACACTGAACAATGAACAATGAATTTATACGGGTTAAGAAGCGTTGCTTTACAAGCCCCGTTGGATAGTTGGTGGGGATATCAACATAACAATTATGATGAAAAGGATAGTAAAATAGTTAATACTTTAAATACGAAAATAAGGACTTATCGTTTGCTTCGCTGCAGTCCTGCGATCCACTTAGATTCACAACACCCACAGCTAACAACAAATAATTCCAGGGTAAACTCCAGGTGTAGGATGGAGACAGACTGTTAAGTAACAAAGTGTAAGTGGATGAGTGCATCGTCCAACCGTCTTTTAAATATTGTTAGTGTCGGTGCAGAGACGACCGATTCTGGGAGAGCATTCCACGGGTGACAGACACGGATGAAAAAGAAATTGCTGCGGCACTTCAGACGACTGTATTGTTCTGCGAGTTTTAATGAGTGGCCCCTCAGGTTTGTATTGCTGCTGAGTTGCAGTAAAGGGCAACAAAGATGATGTGGGTCTCGCAGAATCAAGTATGTCATAATCAGGTCGCCTCGTAGCCTGCGATAGCTTCCACTGAACAATCCTAGTCATCGCAGCCTCTTCTGGTAGGACCGATTGCGCATTCCAATTACTTTCTTAGATGTCCGACGTTGTGGCTGCTCCAGTGCATTAAGGTCGTGTTTCAGCCATGGCTGCCAGGCTTGAATTGCATATTCGACATGGGGGCGAACATACGCACTGAGCATTTGTCGAAATATGGAGCTGTTTATTTGTCCAAACGCCCGCCTCAACAGCCCGACGTGTTGGTTCCCGGTCTTCGAGGCCTTTCCGGATTGCCTGGAGCAACCCAAGTCATCTTGAACCAGGACACCCAAGTCACGTTCGAGAGTTGATTGTTGCAGTACATCCGTTCCGAGTCGGTATGAGTAGCTGCCCTGATGTCGGATGGAAAGCACCTTGCATTTATTGACGTTGAAATGCAATATGTTTTGGGTCTACCATTGATACACGTTATATAAATCACTCTGAAGCCCATGTTGGTCGGCGTTCGCCTGGATCCTGTGCCAAATGTTAACATTGTCGTCAAACATGAGCAAGTTTGAAGCGATTCCCTGTGCAAGGTCATCAATAAACACCAAAAACAAAAGTAGACCTAGAACTGAGCCTTGCGGCACACCACACTGAACTTGTATGAGGTCCGATAAGGAGCTCCGAACTCTGACCACTAATTTCCGTTGAAATAGAAAGTTGGCGATACAGCTTAAAAGAGCGTCTCCGATCCAGTAATGCTGCAGCTTGGATAATAGTATCCGATGGTCTAGACGATCGAAAGCCTTGGAAAAATCCAGGTAGATCACATCAACACCTTCTCCAGCTTCAGCTGACTCGGTCCAACTACTGCGTGCAATTAGTAAATTCGTTGTACATGACCGCTGTCGACGGAAACCGTGCTGCTCAGGCATGAGGATGTTGCAGTTTTCCAGATAGCACACCAGTGCATCGGCAACTATGGATTCCATGACCTTGGAGAGTATAGGAAGAAGGGTTACTGGGCGGTAGTTGGAGGGATCAGATCTGCTTCCACCTGTGTGAATCAGGATTATTATTCCAAGCTTCCACATGGCGGGAACTTGGTTCTGGTCTAAGCAGTGCTGAAAAAACTGAGCTAAATGTCCTGCCAGTTGGTTTGCTGCTGCTCCCAATGCCTCAGGACGAATGGCGTCGACACCCGGCGAGCTGTGTTTGCGTAGAGAAGTCAGCTTTTGCAATACAGCCTCTGCGGTAAAATTGATGTGGGTTAGTCCTGGTGAGCAGAATACAAAGCTTGGTAGATCGCTTGGTGGCAAGACCCTTTGAAACGTGGGGGCGTATTGCATCTGCAGCGCGTTTGCAGCTTCCATAGACGTTCTTGTTGGGCCATCAGCCGTCTTGAGTGGAGGAAATCCTTGCCTCACCTTTCGTAGGCTATTAACGTGCTTGTACAGCAGTTTGTGGTTAGCACTGAAGGTTTTTGCGATGTTCTGCTGATAGGCGGCTTTGTCTTCTCTTAACAGTTGAGTGCAGTGGTTACGTTGGGCTACGTAGTTGTCCCACGTTTCTGGTGCTGGAGCTTCTCTGTACACTCGCCATGCTGCGTTGCGTACTGTCATCCATTTTCGGGTTCTGCTCCTAACGAAAGAAACGGATTTGCACTTATTGCAAGCTTTCATCTCTGAAGCCTGTGCAATCAGCTGACTGAATGTGTTGACGAACTCGAGCCAGGCGACTTCCGGGGGTTCTTCTTTGAGGAAAGACCATGTTGTGGCGCTGACTAGCTGGGCGAGTCGGTCGTACCTTGTGATGGTTCGCACAGTATCATCGTTATCATTCCGATATTCTGCATAGCAGACGAAGTTGAAACTGATGACTGCGTGATCACTGCGACCCAACGGGCAGTCTAAAACCAACGCATCAATCATTTGCTCCTCGTTGGTAAGCACAAGATCCAGCACAGATGGCCTGTTACCAGTTCTGAACCGAGTGGGCAAAGTGATGTGGTTGTAAAGAGGAGCAGTAGTTACTAGATCTTGCAAATCGGTTTTGAATTGTTCTCTGGTCGTGGCAGGGGCTTCTAAACAATGTACGTTGAAATCACCCATGATAAGAATGTGAGTGTACTTTTGTTGTAAACTGCACCTTAAAGCAGCCATTAGGTGGTAGTCGGTTTCGGGTGTTGAGTTAGGGGCGCGGTACACCAAGATAATAAGGCAAGCGTCCCTGCCTTTTAACTACAACCGGCACCAAAGAGAGTCGGGGAACTGCGAATCTGAATCCTCCACGGCTTCGCACTGTAAGTCGTTTCGGTAGTACAGGATTACCCCTCCTCCTTTTGTGAGCCTATCGTTCCGGATCAGCGACATGCCGGGTAGCGACACTTCAGTGTCCATCATTCCCGTGTGCAACCATGTCTCGGTGATACCAATGACATCATACGAGCCGGAAGCTTGTCGATCTTTCAGTTCAGCCAGTTTGTTAGAAAGTCCCTGAGCATTTGTATACAAGCAGGCCATTTTCTCGGTCTCTAGGAGCCCACAATTGGGTGAAGTTGTCAAGTGTGGGAGAATGCCGACCGATGGGAGGTCGGCAGTTATTCGTTGTTTTGATGGGTCAATGATACCTCGTTTGCAACTTGATTCGGCCAAGGTGCGTCCCAGCCTTCGTTTAGACCTATGTCAGAGTCAATTAAAGCAGCAGTCAAGTTACACTTCTGTACATTCGTCAGGATGCTTGCTGCTTCAGTTGCTTTAATACTTGAGCTGTGCGAATTGTTTGCGACCTTTAACCGAATTTCGGAAGGAAGATGTTTCCGATTTCTCCGCCATCGATCCAAAACATCCTTTGCTTGTTGCTCTGACTGAACCACAAGTTTTAGGATTCTAGGGCCGCATCCTCTATAATTCGATGAGAGAGGTATCCTGGTGAGCGATAGTGCCACAACATCATCCAAAGAAAGTGTTTCACGAATGAACCGCTACTGTTCTAAATCGTGCTTTCCGGTATCTTGAATATGGTTAGAAGGATGTTCTGGCACGCCATGTATGAAGACTGTGTTTAGGCGGTCTTGCTTGCTGTGCCCCTCTTCGGTGTTTCGTTTTGCTTGTCGCGCGCTCCAAGGGACATCAGGATAGATACGTATCACCCAGGATTCGTGTTTTAGCGCGCTTGCGGAGAGAAAAACATTTTCCACGTCGGTGGAGGATTCTAGAGTTACTCGAATAAGTCTGGGTTCACCATAGTGTGGCGAGTTCGGATGACGAGTAATTCGTAACAAGTTTATGGGCTTGGCTTTGATACTCATCTGCATACACAATGAGTTCCATTGGTCTTGGTCGTCTGATAACTTATCCCGCAATGTGATGGCGGTAGATTCAGGGACATTTGAGCATACAACAGTCCGGGCACTGTTGTTGGATCCCTTTTTCTTAGCTCTAAAAGGTGTGGGTACTCGTTTGTCTTGACTTGTTGACAAGTGATTGTTTGCTGTTTTTCTCTCCATTTGCGTTAACGTTGTTTACAATGGAAGAGGACGCAACGGCGGCCTCTCGGTGGACCCTTGCAGTAATCTCTGCATGGGTAACCGATGTTCTGGGTGGCCTAGTCTCGACAAGAGATATTTGAGCTACAGATACCAAGGGTTGGTGTTTGGCTGCTCCATCCTTGTTAATACTAGATGTCAGGTCTAGTGGAATTTGCTTAACCAGACGTTTTGAATGGTGCCAGATTTTCGTTGATGTGAGTATTGTTTGATTGACGTAGGTACAGTCTGTTTTCGCCCGGCGTTCTACCAAAGTTGGAGAAGACAACGGAGATGGAGACATGGCTGATTGCGGTGCGGGCGAAGCGATTTGTTCAGCATTCCGTTGCTTAGCAGCCGCTACGCTTCTGTGGTCCATACTCGCTCCCATTAAAGTAATCTCATTGTTTATCCTCTGCTCTGCTTCTGCGATTAACCGGTCGCATTTCTCAGCTAGGATAAGCAAGCACTTAACGATGGGGATGGTGGAACACGCAGTACAGAAACAAAATGCATCTTGGGAGCTATTTCGCTCCCGTAACTGTTGTTGGGACACATTTGCACATTTCGTATGGTACCATTCCAAACAGTGCGAACAAGCTAGACCGATTTTTACTACCCGATGACATTCTCCTAACCCGCAAATGCCTTTCGATAGGAGTCTCTTCGGTTTCGCCTTTCTGCCATTCAATTTGGTGTCGTTACCTGACCCAGTGGGTTGGTTTGCGTTCTGTACTTTTACAGCTTTGAGAGCGGCGCACATCGGTCAGGCGAGCGTGGTGGTTGCAAGGTCAAATGAGCGGTCGGCGTGGTCGCGCGGTCCGTGTGATGGGTAATGCAGCCGCACTGGCTGACAAGGTCACAAGGAATGGCGAGTGACTGCAACCTGAACAGAGCGCTGAACACAGATTCTTTCACAGCTGTGTTGAGAAACACTGGATCGGAGTAAGCCTAGGCTTTTCGGCCTGCCTCGAGAATTCTGTATCGAATGGTGTCACACAGAATGGCAATCGGCTCAATACGATTGAATTAAACGCTTGCGCTTAATCACAGATGCCAGTGAAAACGCTTAGTGATGGCACAGCCTCTAATCGTAGAAGATATTTCCACGTATGATGGATCACTGTGTAGAGCTGGTAAATCCGGTTCGAATGAGCGTACAGTGACAACGCTGCGAGAAGATGGAGAGAGGATAGAGGGAAATAATCCACTGGTAGCGTACGCATCAGAGGAGAAGTCCTTCCAACCCAAAAACAAGCGTAATTCATTTCTGAGGAGCAGGACACGTAAATATATTTCCCGGAGGGATTTGGCATGGCGAGATCACCAGGACTGCCCGAATGCCGAAACCTGGACTGCATACGTGACCCATCGTAACTTCTGTGTGAAACTGATCCGCGAAGACAAGGTCACTCATCAGCAGACGTTAATGAAGCGCTTCTGTACGAACCGCAAACTCCTGTACAGGCACGTTAACGACCTTCGAAAGGTAAAGCGAGGGGTTCCAGCACTAGTCACGGCTGATGGGTGCACGCGATCAGCAATGGAAGCAGCTGATCTCATACGGCTTCATTACTCCCAAACTTTCCAGCAGGTAACGAGCACAAATATTTTCCTTATTTCTAATACTCCACCATCTGGTTTAGAAAACATCACCTTCACTGCGGAAGCTGTGCTGAAGAAGTTGTTATCCTCGCGTATCCACAGTTCTCCTCGAGCTGACAGCATCCGAACAAAGGCTCTACAGGCAGTAGCTAGTGATCTAGCAGAACCACTGGCTGTTTTCTATCAGCGATGTCTAGAGGGGAACCGTATTCCACCAGTATGGAAGCGAGGGGTCATCACTCCTATCCATAAAGGAGGTAGCCGCACTGATCCTGCCAACTACCGTCCAATAAGACTACTTCCCGTACTATCCAAAGTGATGGAATCAATCATCGCAGATGCACTGATGCAATACCTGGAAAGCTACAAGTTAATAGCCACAAAGCAACATGGCTTTCGTCAAAAGAATTTGTGTAATACTAACCTATTAATTGCACGTAATAGCTGGACTGAAGCTGTTGATGATGGAATAGGAGTTGATGTCATCTACCTGGACTTTTTAAATGCCTTTGATCGCCTAAACCATCACATTCTCCTTCAGAATCTTTGGAATAACAACGTTGGCGACCCAATCCTGAGTTGGATTGACGATTTTCTACAAGAATGACGGCTAGTGGTGAGAGTCCGAGAATCATTGCAATCGATGTGGCGTGTGGAGTACCACAAGGCTCGGTTCTTGGACCTTGTCCATCCTTGGTGTTCATTAACGATTTGGCGAGATCAGTTACTTCCGATTTTCTAATTTTCGTTGAGGATATCAAGATATTGCGAGGGATCAAAGGACCGGACTACAATGAACGGCTCCAGTGCCATCTTTACACAGGTCGAACTGGTAAGTTCAAAACGCCCCACCGTTCAACGTAGACAAACGTCGCGTTGTACTAGTACGCCATAGACATAAATACACCTGTTCACTTGGGACAAACGGATTGCAGAATAGCTCCCAGGAACGTGACCTTGGTGTGATCGTACAGTGCGACCTCAACTGTTCAAAACAGGCTGAGTTAGCTGCGAAAAGGGGCAACCAGCAAGTCGGCATGCTGCGAAGGGCATTCGTGAGATTTGTCCCATCAATCTTCCCAATGATGCACAATTCCTACGTGCGCCCGCATGTTGAATACGCTATCCGAGCTTGGCAACTTGGTTGAAGCGCGACCTAGAGGCGATAGAGGCACCAAAACGAAGAGCAACGAAGAATGTAAAGGGCCTGCGCTATCATCCTTACCACCGAAGGCTGAAGTTGCTGGGAATTTTCAGCGGACGCTACCAAAGGCTGCACGGCGATCTCATATTAGCGTATCAGATACTGAGTGACACCAACCACGTATGCCGCCATTTGCTGAAACTTAGCCACAACACGCAGCTCAGGGGTAACTGCTTAAAGTTGAAGGAACAATATAGCCGTCTAGAGTGTCGACGGAATTACTTTTCCCTTCGGGTTTGCCAACCCTGGAACGCACTTCCAGACTCAGTTGTATCCTCTCCTACCTTTAATGTTTTCACAAAACGACTAGATGTTGCTCTTAGCTCCCAACATTTTGTTACCTAAACTCCTCTATTGTGGATTACGCCAAGCATGCTTTTACACAGAATTTATGTATCAAATGGACCTAAGTGAGCGACCATATTTTACTTTTCTCACTCCTTACCTCAACGATCCCTGCACCCCAGTGTCTTTCTGAACGTTTACGCTGGATAATTATTTTAATTTTACACTGATTTTAATCATCAAACTATTCATCTCGGCAGACGTTCGATAGATGACCCAGACATATTTTGCTTTCATCATATTCACCGCAACCATCCTACGGGACGTGTCAAGCACTTGCTTTTATCCCGTGATAAATCATTGCTCACTGTTTATTAGAATGTTTAATTTAGAGGTAGCATAACGTCAGTTGGAACAGCGTTCCAAATTGGGAATGCCCGAAGCGAAAAAAGTGTTTTCTTCAGCAATCAATTCGATCGTGGTGCGTGGCCAGTTTGAGCTGGTGGCCTCTCAAATTGGTGTTGTTGCTTAATTGGCAACATATCGCGGCAGACATGATCGGGCTCTATCACCCGTTGGCACAGCATGATAAGTGTTCTTCGTAGGCGCTGATATCTACCGATTTCAATCCTACGGCTTGCATTCTGCTTTGTAGGGACGCTAAAAGATTCATCATCGTCACTGTATGTTGCGGCACTTCAAGCGTAATTCCATAGAGTCCGTACCAAAGTCTGTATGTTTGGATCCCTTTTTCCACATGCATTTTCACGTAGGCTTTTAGCATTTGCAGAAACGTAGACTGTTCGAAATTTCCGAACTCTCTTCGTAAGAAGACAACATACTAACTGGCTCTTTTTGATGTCTTTTCAGCCTGTTCATAGCACCTAAGATCATCTTGCACGACTGACCGAAGGTCGCTTTTCTGGACAGCATGTCGCAACTGCTTTTCACTCAGTCTATATTCATGAGTACGCTGATGGGGTATGCCCAAAGCTTTGCACATTGCCATATTAATCTAGAGCTGGTCTTGGATGACCATTTATAAGCTCTGTCGAGTTCTCTCTGTAGTGCCCTTTGGTCCTTCATGGTCAAGATGTCTCACCGGATCTTGAGATCGTCTGCAAATTTTGAGAAGTTCAGCTCGGACACACTAGCGAGATGGTTGATCAATACTTGGAAAATAAGTAGTCTAAGAACCTATCCTTGAGGCACGCCAAACTGGACTTTACTTGGGTCGGTGACGAATGTGCGGACAATCACATGCTACTGACGTTGAATGAGTAAGTTGCTTATCCAACTTAGCACAAGGTCACGGATTCAATATCTTCAAAGTTCGTGAAGAAGTATACGGTGTACCATGCAAAAAACGCTTTAGAGAATTCCAATTAGACGATATCAACCTCTAACCTGGAGTCGACTGAGGCCACCTACCCTGTACGGAAGAGCATCAAGTTTGTAACGCTGGACAAACTTCGGCAGAAGCCAACCTACTGTGACAGTATGATAATGATGATCTCAAGGTACTTCATTAACGCCTCAGCGACAGGAACTTACATGGCCTTGGATACACCGACAGGAGAAGGATTAGATAGCATTACAGAGCTTTGAACGATTGCGACTCTCATAAATAGGAGTTAAGTATGTTATTATAATGTTATCCTACTATTATATGATATATATTAGTAATGTTATTTATTATTATACCTTACGTATTGTTATATAATGTTATATTCTCCACCTTGTGGGATCACGTATTTCACCAGGACATTAGTAAAAACAATGAGGTGATGGTTCGGCTATCTTTATGACTGCTGTCGTTAATTACTTAAGTCTTAAATCCTCCATGCAAGGATAGCTTTGCACTTACAAGGACAATAATCTTTTCCTCAGATCTGCTGCGATGTAGCAGAGGTGGCTCAACCCTGAGAGCGGAGTGAGCTGTACCATGAACGAGTGAGTTGAATAATCAATCTAAAAAAATTGCGTAAATACCAGTTCAGACGAGCATTTGCCTCCTATTCTCTAGTTAGCGACACACTACTTAATACACCCAGAAGCCAGATTTTGCACTGCACTCTGCACGCTTCTTTACATATTTGCAGATCATCTCATGATAATCACTATATTTGGCGCCAAGTCCTGTTGTTGTTGTTGTTGTTAGAGTTTGTCTTCGCGTTCTATTGTATTATGCAAGCATCTCAGGATCTATAAGCATGCCAGACCGAATCTCTTAGAGCGATGCATTTATGGAGCCGGCTAGTCAGTAAGGACTTCGTTTTCTTCGGGCGAAATTCATTATTTTCCGACGCATTTGCCATTAGCCCCGTGACAAATACACTACAGGCGATATTAGAGGAATGCTCGTCTAGTATGGATTACTTAGTTTCTAGAACGTTCTCACAGCACGCATCCTAATGGGTGACGATGAGAACTTTAGCGTTGTTTTCAGTGATGTATTCCGCGTAGCAGATGTAACGGAAGCACAGCTTCGCGTTATTGCTACGTCAAAGCGGTGAGTCTATATGACTGATATCGATCATTATTTCTTCGTTGTTGGGCACAAGGTACAAGATGGCTTCTTCGTTTCCAGTTCCGAATTTCGTGAAAGCGGTTATATTATAGTTATCTCGGATATTACTTCTTGTAGGTCCGTCCTAACTTGTTCATGCTGCGAAACCGGGACCTCGGGCAGGGTAAGTTGACCACCAGATGTACAAAATCGTATGAACACGTCAATACTCGCTGCACGTCAGAAGCTAGGCGGTGATCCGTCACCATGCGGACATTGAAGAGAGTAAACCATTGCTAGTATACACACGTTTAACCTAGCTCTTTCCTCGCATTTTAAACCATAACTAGACACTTGCAAAGTAAAGCTTGCAACGATAACGCCAATTTACAGAGGTAGAAGCAGGGCTGAGCCTTTAAACTGCCGCCCAGTATCTCTTCCTTATATACGGTCCAAACAAACGGAATCCAATTTTGACAAAGCGTTGCTGTGTCATTTAAAAAACGGTACCATTATTGTTGCAGTACAACCCAGGTTTCGTCGACATCAATCATGCACAACAGCCTTATTATTCTCACGCATTAGGTGCACCGAGTCAGCTAACGGGAGAGAGATCGTTGTTTCAATCCACTTGAATTTGCCGAAAGTATTCTAATGTTCGGATCAACGAATTGCCCATTCTAAACTCCAAAATTATGGATTCGGAGCCCCTTTTCTATGCTGGATGGCCAAGTATTTCCTGCAAAAGCGAGTACGTGCCAGAGTCCGGAGTTTCATATATATCCACATACAAGCACTTCTGATGTCCATCACGTCTCAGTTCCAAAGCCATGACGTTTTTTGTTATTTATTAATGTAAGCGCACAGGTAATCACTGTTAATTTCCTGAGGTATGGGGACGGTACCAAAATATGGTGCAGGATGCAAGCGGATGACGAGTAGCATTTATTCCTATATGCACTAGATAACGTACATAAGCGGCCAATCCAAATATGCTACATTTTAACTTGAATAACTGCAAGATACTTTCAATACGACACCAAAATACTTATACATAAAGGGTAGGATCGCAAGTACTGCAGTGATCATCTGTTAGACGCCACCTTGGAGTGCTGGTGCATGGTAACGTGGGTTGATCTGCGCAATTCGAAAAGACCTGGAAAACTGGTAGCCAAAATTTCGATTTATTACGACGGGCGTTTAGATAAGTAGCCGAATCTATTTCTAGACGGATGTTCAATGCCTATGTAAGCCCCATGTTGAATACGCAATTCAATCCTGGCAGCCATGGAGTAAACACGATTTCACTGGACTAGACCAGCCTCAACAGCACGCTTTCACATTCGTCAACGGAAGGTACCACCTCCCATATGAGCAGATATAAAAACGTTTGGGAGTATTCAGCGTGCCGTATATCTGACTGCAAGACGACTTGATAATGGTCTGTTTGATGTTACATAATCCAAATTATGTGTATCGCTCTTTAATGCGACGTAGCATCAGCCCCAAACTTAGACACCACTCATTGAAATTGGCAGAACAGCACACCCGTATGGAGTGTAGAAATTTCTTTTCCTTCGCTTGTGTCAAGGATGGAATGCGCTCCCCGAACAGGTTGTTTTGCACCAGTAGAAGTCATTTGTAAAAGTCGGTTGGATTGAGAAATAAGGCAATGGTTTACGAAGGATATAAATGAAATGCCTAACATGTTTCGCAGTATCGTTATGAAGAATTTTACAAAAAATTACAAAAATGGTGTCAGTAAAGGATCGTGTGAGATAATTGACTCACCAAAGGGTTTGGCGTAGCGCAAGTGCGAGTCATACTGCTTGGTGCTAAGGAGGATTATGACACCATACACGTTTTTCCCTAATGTCATCATCTGGAGGTCATTGGATATATCACGTAGTGTAAGTGTGTAAAGGTATCGTCAATTCCTTTTGGGAAAGGTACAATGTGCGTGCATTTATTTCCTGCATCGGAACAGCGTTCCAAGCCTGTGATACTCTTTGTCTAGCTAATAGACTGTTGAGAATACATGATACTCGGAGAGAGAAATGTTACGCTGACATTTCATTCGGCTGTACTGCGTCCCCAATTTTAAATTATGGTCACCTGACTGTGTGATTGGGACACCTCAGGATATGTGATATCCCCGTAGACGCCAATAATTTCGGTGTACCTTTTGAGACTTCTCAGCCTGAGTGTGTAGCGCAGGCAGGAAACACTTCGGAGGTTTTTGTCACCTTTCATTGTGCATTATTGAACGCAGTAAGGTGATGCTTCCGTCAGGGCTGCCAAGCTTTGATATCGTATACCTCAAACGACCTCACATAGGCTCCAAGCATGTTCGGAGATATTTAGGCGGGAAATATTTTGGATTTCTTTTTCGCCTTTTAATGCTACGAAAAAACGCAGAGTGAAAGGGTACCGCAGTAAATTATTTTGAAAGAAAAACAACTGACTGCATTTTTCATTAAGCATTTTCTAGAACCTTGCGGACGATCTGACAGGGAGTGTAAAGCAGTTCTTCTTAAAACGTACATAGTCATCATATTCATTGTTCAATGTTGTACGTATCGCGAGAACTTGATGAACTGTGCAGGCCGAGCGGTTCATTTAAACCATCTCCACGTAAGAGATCAAGAATTAGCTTCAGTCGGGGTACCTAATACTTGGTTATCGTTCTTACACACGGTCTGTATGCTCTGCTCCGAGGTGGAGTTTGCAGTTGGGAATCTAGTACAAGGCGCTGGTTCCTCTTGATTCAGGTGGACACTACTTGATGCAGGTTAATACTGCACAATCTATACCTATCTAGCGCACCACTACTCTTGTTTTTCATAAATGTTATAGCGAGTGAAATAGCTTTCGATTTCCTATTCTTCGCTGAAGACTTGAAGATATGGCGAGCGATCAGTGATCCGAACTACCCCAGAGTTCTTCAGAGTGATCTCAACTCAATTTCGAACTGGTCAGTTGAAAAGGCTCTAACATCTAATGTTCAAAAATGTCGCCTTGTTCCATTACGCCTTAGGTATGACTACAAATATTACAAGCCACTTCTCAAAAACGTGACCTTGGTGACTTTAGCAGTTCAATATAGGCTGAGACGTCTGCGGAATGAGGCAACCAGCAGGTTGGCAGGCTACGGAGGGCTACGGGAGGCTACGGGAGTTATTAGGCTTCCATCTTCTTGATGACCCACGTGCGCTGTCGAATGGATTCCATCCAAGTTTGGCAACCTTGTTTGGAACGCGACTTTGGAATGCCAGAGAAACCGAACCCCGAGCCAGAAAATGGTCAAAGGTAAGTGTCAAAAGGCTTAAAAACCTTGAACAGAAAGCGCAGTGTCCGGTTGTCCAAGTACATAAAGGACCGTACAGATAACAGATCACCAACAACAAATCCACGAACACAAACTAAGGCACAATCCCCGAAATAAGTCAAAATTCAAGGACGGATTGACTGCGGCGCTATTAGGATAAAATTAATATCAAAAGCTGACAAACCTCAAACGGTGTCCGCAGGCACAGATAAATGTCGACAAATAGCTGGGCGCAACCGCAAGAACCGCTTTAAAGCGAGGCAAGGCACAAACTGATTGACTATTCACATAAATATGCTGGGCAGTCAGACGTCAGCCAGAAGCAGCAATGATTGGACAGGACAAAATGCACCAATAGCGCAGTTGAGATGATCGATTGAAAGTGACATGATAGACAGTTTTGGCACGTCTGTTTGGCTGTCACGCGTGGGCAGGCATATGAGTCCCTCGTCATGCCTGCCGTAGAATTTGGTTGGGTAACTCACAGCGTGTGACAGGGAATCGACTGCAAGCTGGGTAAACTCGTTTGGTTAATTAATGTTAATAAAGTGAGTAAAAGTAACCGGATATACAAGGTCAAATAGGGAATCAAAGACTAGTGTTTGATCTTGTTGGGGGGAAGCAATAGTGGAGAACTCTTCAGATAAGCCAAACAAATTGATTTGTCCGGCATATCAGGTGTGTACTTAACCTGTCCTACTCGCATGATCCTAACCACGCGTGCCTATACTTGCTGAAACTCAGCCATAACACCGACTTCAAAAGCAACTGTCGGAAACTGAGTGAACAGTAAAGCCGTCCGAAATGACGATGGAATTGTTTTCCTTTTCGTGATTGCAAACTCTGACGCTCTGTCTCGAGAAAACCTGTTTCCTCCCCCAAAGTGGGTACTTTCAAAACACTACGGGATTTTGTCTTTGGCTCCAATCACTTCTTTGCCTAAGGTCTGTTGCTTTGGAACATATAAAACACCTTTAAGCCGCATGTACACATCAATTACATCTAGAGTGGCGGAACATGCTTGGACATCCCTGATTTTTATTATGTGAATGAGTTTATCATCCATAACTGCCCACATGTAGTCTTATTATTTGTCTTCCAATAACATTTACTGCGAAGCATTTCCTTGATAGACGCTCAAAATGAGGATTCACGTGTCCTTTGAAGTACTACCATCCTGTGGGATTTGTTCAGTGAC
>CALYDF020002858.1:0-24600 GCA_944474145.2 Dicrocoelium dendriticum | reverse complement strand
TACTTCATCCGTCTTCTGTGGACAGATTCAACCCTGGTAGCGGCATTCACCATCATGTTCGCGCCATAACAACCCGTGCGTCAATGATGAAATTACCATATCAATTGTTCTGGATTTCGCGGCCATCTCTGTCGTGATTTACGAAATGAGTGAGTCCTTTTTGCCCTTGATCTACAGCATACCTAACTAATGTCCCGAAAACCTGTCACTTTTTTAGGCTTAGGCCTTAGATTAGTTAGTTAAGTATTGATTACATGGATGCGTTAATTCCAAGTTTAAACTGATTATGAAATTCGGCAGGCAGATAATTGCGGGCGGCTTTCACTTTTATCATCTGCATGCTAAACAGTAGAAATTTGTTTGGAAATACAGCAATTTGGTAACGATCCGACGATAGCTTTTACTCGATAAAGAGAGATAGCGACGAACGTGCTTTGATTAGGAAGACTGTATGGATTTGGAACGTACTACTCTGAAACCCCATCTGCGCATTTTGATGGATCGTAATAAAAACAAGCGTTCTGTAAATCTACATAAACTGATCAGCCCGTCAACAAAGTGTTGTTGCGTCAAATGCAACGAATACGTGGCCTGGGAATTGTACGGGCATGAAGTTATTACTAATCACTTTTCGGTAATCTCGAACGGTTAATTTATGTAATGGATCACGGAGACCCTCGAAACAAACATTAGTAATGTGAGTCCAATATATTAACTTCATGCCATCAATGAAGAAGTGGGCTTAACTTAGATTTGGTTGATTCGAACAATGGTGAGCTTAAAATTTTTGTCGTAAACAATCCAACATTAGGTCCTAGGCCAATGGTAGTGAACGGGCATTGATTACTACTAAATCCAAGAGTGTAGAATTCGCTCACTCCATTTGAGCGTGTAGAGAACACACAAACACCAAAGAATTCTTTGCACCGTTCATTTTTCCCTGCTGCACATATAAGCTATGTCGCGAGGTTGTAATCTCATAACCTGATTAAACCTACACTCGGTAACGAGTTATTAACGTGCATCGCCATGACTACCATTTCCGTCTGACCTTGTGTGCACTGATTATGGTTTTCGATCAATCACTTGTCCACATTGATCCTGGTTGCTTGTTGACACTATGTTTCCCGAAGTATATGGTTGAAGGTTCATTACATCATCTGACCTCATCCCCACCTAGGTCCCACCCAGTCTTCAGCACTTCACCTGATCCACCAATCCCATTCCTTCACATATCGTATAAACACACTGTGTGCGTTATTGCCGTCGCTTCGTATTTTGTTCATTCTGAAGACAAGCTTGTTAGCTCTAGGACAAATACTTTTATTAGTGCAGATGCCTTGAGTTGAAGGCGTTATTAATGAGGTCCTTTTGTACTTGCTTACATATTCGTTTGGAGACGGTAATGTTAGTCAATTCCTGCCTTGTTCTTTATTTGAACCTTAGAGCAACGTGACACTCGAATCTTCCGAGCAAATTGTGTCGCTTCTGGGGTATGCTTTAAAAGAGTTGCGTGAAATTTTTGCGCTACATTGAGAGAACCGAACGATGAAAGATGATCGCGAGAACGCAGATTGAAAATGGGCACCTCCACAGATAAGCATATGTAGTTCACAATTAGTATCTTATTTGTGACATTTACCCTTGATCCATAGCATTGAGTTTGACGAAAGGAAGACTAAAAATTTAAAGCAAACGTATGAGGGAAATTGTTTAGGGCACAAGACGGTTCTGTCGGCAAAAATCTACTAGCCATTTCACGGAATGTGACTAAGTGACCAGTTCGATTCATAGACACCATCGTAAAAGAAATGTTTAACGAATATAGATCCATGCCTCAGTATCTCAACCATGTTGCGTCGAGGTTTTTGGTGAATGCACATGGGTCGTTTGATCATGATTGCCCGTTACCAGCCTACTCTGCACCGAGACAATCAGAATTGGCGCAGCAAATAATCCTTCTCTACACAGACACCAAGCAAATTTACAAATTTCTACGATGTTCTTATGCAGTTAAACAGGCCAGGTTTACAAAAGTGATGCAATTTTGGCAAAAGCCTTTACCTGACCTCAGGTACCAGAGTCTTATCGTCAAGAAAATGTATTTCGTTCTGGAATATCAGACTACTTGAAAAGAGGTTAAATTCAGCTGGTGCACGGGTAGAAATTGTGGACGAAGAGGGAGAATTTAGTAGTTGCAGGACCGCGCTTATTTAAGGGTGAGCTTTGCGCAATGGGTAGAATGGCGTCATGTATTATACACCGTTGTGAATATGATGCAAACTACTCTACATACGCAAACGTAGCCCACATGTTTCGAACGCTATCAGCCCGAAGTTATTAAAGCAGCCTTCATAATATTTGTCAAACTATTAACTCAGTTTTATCAACGAAGCTTTGCGGAATTGTAGTCACCCAGAATGTTGAAATGTAAATATTCACTCTTCTATACAAGAGTGGGAGGAACACTAAAACTACCATCTACTCTCCCAACTTCCATCGTTATGCAAACTTAAAGAAGGTAGAATCGCAGGGACGCTCATGGAATATGTTGAGATTAACCATGTATTGTTGCCATGGCAACGCGGATTCCGATACAATGGGTCTTACACCACGAACTTGTTTCATCCTAAAGAAGCTGCACGAAGTCAGTCGATGTCCCAGCATTGTAAATAAACAAATACCGCTGCCTGGTGTAAACAAATACTTGATTAAATGCAATCGCGCCTGCTGCGATCTGTGAAATGGAAGTAAACCAGAGATAAAATCGTGGAGTAAAATATGAACGGAAGCAAAGCTCAATCTTGCAGTTATTTTGAGTTGTCGCCGACTGATAAAGCTCGAAACATGCAACTAACGAATAATTGGCACTTTGCTTTATCAGTTACTCCTTATCTCTCTCTTGTTCTGCTGAAATTACGGTCGGCAGAAACTAGGCAAATGGTTCCACAAGACTTCGAGTAGATGCTTCGCGGAAGTAGTGGTGGGAGGTCTTTAATTAGGAAACACCGAAAAGGAAGATACAAAAGAAAGGTTGCAATCCAAGGATATGAATTGGGAATGTCCTTTGTGTAGTGTAAAAGGCAAAAAGCCAGTTTTGGGTATAATAATTAATTGGAAAGAAGGAGAAACGCGTAATTTTAATCTACAACGCATTTGCCATAATATTGAAATACTGATAATAACGATTTCTGGAAGACAACAGACTAAACTAGTATCAATCTGCCTGGCTTGTAGTACCACCAATGTTACGCGTACTGCAGCTTGGAGAACACTAGTTAAGTCCCTCACCCTTAGACCATTGACCCTTAAAGGCTTAACGCGTAATGTGCAGAGGTGACTATGGTATATTCCAAACCGTTGGGAGGCAGTTGTCGTAGTGAGAATATCACAGCTCTTCTGCAGGAAACAACTAATCAGGGCACTCAGGGAATCCAAGACCACGTAGGCAAGGAAAGAGGACCTAGACAAGCCCACTGACTGCCAACCGCAAACACCGTTAAAAGTCACGTAACTCAGAGGTCTTCGTGGTTTCTAAGGCCTATACAGAAAATAATGGTGGTCAAGTCAGCTCGTCCACCCTCTGCTTGTGTTGCTCATTACTGGTCTAAGAAATGAGTGTTTGGTGATCTTATAGACAGCCACATTGTCTTGCATATAGGTTCACTCGAGCCTATAAAACCAGTTGACTATGCCGGAATCCGTCACAATCTAGGACGCTGCCAGTGACTATCTGTTAATGTGTGCTCCTCTTGCAGCAAACGGAAAAATGTTGGTAGCAACCAATTTCCATACGCTTCTGCTGTGTTTCCCACAATGGAATTGGCCATAGCTCGCTCTTTCACGGTTTAGCATGAGAAAACGCGTCACCATCCGAATACTTAAACAATAACCGTTCAGAAATTATAATTATTTAAACTCCTGGGTAAAGGCTATTACACCAACTGAGTGCATATAAGGTGCCTGCTACTGAATTCAAATCATAGAATTTAAAAGTTAAGTGTTATAATTGCGGTTATGGGGACGTAGATCCGTCAAAACAAATCTTTCACCTCACTGGACATTGAATTGACCAGATGTCATGTCACATGTAACAAGCAAGGCCGCCCGGGAGATAGATTAATTGAAAGTCAGCGGCCTTATCCATATGAACCACAGTGGAGCAGTGGATAAGTGGGAATTTCACTGTCAGATGTATGAGACGACTATGTATATTTAAGAGACCGGTTCGCGTGGCCTGACAAAAATACCCTTAATTTCTAAATTTTATGCGAGTGCGTCTTGCATTGGTTCCACTATTAATGCATGCGCATCCTATTCCTGCACACCCGTTTTAATGGCATTTTGGATACATAAAGTAGAACACCCATACAAAGACTTGTAATTGGCACTGTGCTGCGAACAACAGGAAAGTTAAATAACCTAAACAAAAATTCGCAGTCAAAAGTATTAATTTCGAATGCAACTAATGCAGTTGCAACTAGTTACAACGATTTGGACCTCCACAGTGCATCTGCATTTTGAACTGGATGGAATGTCATCCTTCCTTGCTCTATTGAAATGTCTTTATACCAACGAAACATAAGGCGAGTTCTCCTATTTCTGTCTGTGTTAATCCCGTTAATTTAAATTACTTATGCATAAGAATCAAAAGAAAGTCCAAATTCCTAGAACAGTGTAGTAATGACAAATAGTTGGTTGTAGCACACTCTTTTCTCAATGACTCAGGCAAGTCTAGTGATGGACAACCAGGTGTAATCCATAGCTAACTGTCGCCCACGGACGTGTAAAACCATCTAACAACCAGTGTGTTGACAAGCTATGCCTACGAATTACTAGGTCACAACAACTTCCTATCAATCAGCCATTTACAACCAACACAGGAAACAAGCTCCAACTGTCAAATAAAATCAGTAACAACTGTTTCTTGGCTAAGGCTAGTTAGCTTCTCACAGTATGCAGCAAACACTGGAAGCATACAGACAACAGAATGTCATCCGTCAATAACAAAATGAAACTCCTACTCCGGTCATTTCATTCAACCTCACACATGGATACCCCCAGCAAACCCCTTATAAGGGTGGCGCAAGGGCCCACTTCGATTCGTAATTCCGTTACATCACGGAGCAAATCTGCAATGTCAGCGCACCCTTCCTCCAATTTTTCTAGGTGTAAAAGCCACTTCAATGCCAATCCAGTGGCAATATAAACATGTTGCCTGACCCTTTTTTGGCCCACAACTGTCGACTTTCACACTTGACATCCTCTACCTACACACAAACTTTATTTCCGTTATGGATATATTTGAGTGTTGCTCTTCCGAACACTGGCACCCCACGACCGCGGTTTCGTCTTGGTTCAGACTCGTCAGGTAGAGATAGCCTGAGGCTGGGGTGGAACTCAGAGCTTAGTAGCTCATGGCTGACGCCCTGAACACTATGCTACTGAGATCCCCGAGCAACGCTTGGCACAACGGAAAGTAATTCAAGTTGAATTTAGAAGCACGCTGTGTGGTTGGGTTGCGACTCTCAACCTCTATTGAGACCTCGGCTCACTTTGAGGTAAACCTCGGTCATTCCGATCTCGAGGACCGTATCTTGAATGGATATATTTGGGTGTTGCACTTCCCAACACTGGCACACCACAAGTGTGCCCCTCACTCCAACTTCACTCGCTCCATATGCTTACTACCTTACATATCCCAAGTAACGCAGCAATCGCTTAGATGATTCTTCGGCATCTACGTAGATGTAATAATCCTAGCTTTCTTTTTCCGATTGCGTCTGAGTAAAATTACACCAAACAAGATCGGATAATACTCACAAACACGTTGACTTGTATTAGGCTATATGATACGCTAGGCCAGAAGTTTAACGTCTGCTTGAGTTGTGTGTGTGTCCTACGGCTGCTGGCCGTCTGCCGTAACCATTGATTGGTAACTTGATTCTGTGTGCACGTGACTTCGAATGCCTGGCGCTCACTTTTTGTGTATAGGTGTACTTGTCGTTTAGGTGAATAGCCGTATTACTATATAAATCTGTCTTCTGATTTCAACTTAGCGTAACAAAATGGCGACAGAGGTTGTTGCAATCACTCACAGCGAATTCAGTTACCTCAAACCAAGACCTATAGGAATTCTTCCACGGAAAGGCCAACTACGCAACAATGGTTGCAGTGGAAAACTACCTTCATTAAATCTGTGGATCTACTTGTTTTGCTTAGTGGGAACGCTATGCTGGATGATGTATCCAAAATCAAATTACTGCGTCACCTCTTATTCAACGATGGGCAACGACATACAAAACAAAAGTTATAACATGTTTTCCAATCTCTTGATCACCTGTGGGGTGAATACCCACCTGTTTTTACAACACATTACAAAGTTGGCATAATGCGGCTGCAGCAGAACGAAAGTGCAAATGAGTCTATTTACCGCTCCTAACTGATGTTTCTGACTGTGCTTACAACCAAATTAAGGCAGCCTAATTTGAGGAAGCAATGCTTCTACAGGCTTTAATTTTTGGTGCTCTTGACAAAAGGCATGAGAGCCGAAAAACCTATCACTTGGGGAAGAGTCTGTGACATAGTTTGACAGCGTGCCAGTCTCGTTCAAGAAATAAGGGAGTTCTCCTCTCATAATCTGACAATTTCGCAAGATGCACATTAAGTCTCTCAGACAAAAACTGGTAACACATTATCTCACACCACATTAAGCAGAGCATTTCATGGTTAGCACTGTGGTGAACAGCAATGAACACCGGATTGTTGTCAGCAACTACATTTGAGATGCAGATTTGTTTGAAGTAGGGACACATCTAGAAATTGTGTTTCAAAACGTAATTCGTTTGCGCATGTAAACTTTAAAAATATAAATCTGGTCACCGAGTAGTTTAGGCAGAATTGGAAAGGTATCAAGATCGCTTTTAATCCCAAGATCACCACATAGAAACCATTTATCTTGTCAAGTCAAGTTAACAAGGAACCTGTAATTGCAAAATGGTTACCGGCTCCGCAGTTACATTTATACGACCTACTGACCTATTGCAACTGCCTAGTTTAAACCATCCAACAATACAACTACGATCTTACACTAGACATTTGGTGATTTTATTGGGTAATTTTCTTGCACGGATATCCTACGGCAACTCGACGGGTAACATTCGGGTGTACGTCTCTGGAGAACGGGAAGCAACATAATTTTTCGTGATGAAATTAGACGTCTTCTCGGGATCCTGTCCAAAGTCAACATTGTAGACCATCGTACGAAGCTCTCCGGAATTTTGCAGAAATATGCAGCATGGTTTGAAAGATTGTTGAAGACTTATTTGGCACATTTGCTACTGAAACCACAGGCAGCACCAGGATTCTGAAAGTCGCATACCGTAACTCTTGCTTTTCGGTAAACAGTTGCGAATGAGCTCGGCCGACTACAGGGAGAGGGCACAATAGAACCCGTTTAATAATCCGATTGATTAGCTAATATATTGATTGTGATGAAGTGCGATGGCACCAATAGAATCTGTTGGGACTACAAGGCTACGTTCAGCTGGGCCGTACAACGGAAACGATACCCACTGCCATAGTTTGAAGACATCTATGGTTCCCTCTCATGCGGTGAACTTTTTACCTAAATAGAATTGAGCCACGCTTACGAGCTGATTGAATTCGACGAAGACAACCGTGCTTATCACACACCCTGAGTTATTTTCTTACTTACACATACGTTTTGGAGTGAGCTCTGCCCCAGCTACCTTCCATGATATTATCGACTCATTTGTGAATGACCGACCAAAGACATGCGCTTACCTAGATGACATCTCGATCACTGGAAGTACTACTGACATAGTACTGCAAAGAATGTCAGATTCTGAGCATGTATTAAAAATAGAATGGTGTTAATTCTTCCTTCGAAGTGTAAGTTATCTTGGATGTCATTTGTAACGGGATGGGTTACGCACGGCAGAAGAAAAACACTACTTGATGCACCGGCACCCAAAATCATGAAGGATTTGCGCTCATTTCTTGAAGTGGTCACGCAGTTTTTCCCGAATCATTCCATTAGCCGTAAACCATTTGCACCTGATTCATCGACTCTTATGCAAAAACCAATCTTGAAATTGGAACACAGTTCAGGAATATTTCTTTCGCAGTGTTAAGTCAATTTTGCCATCCGCCATTGTTCTTGTGCATTAAGACGCACGGAAGATTATTGTTTTTGCGTAGGATGCTTCACCCTAAGTTCTTTGAACAGTATTATTGCAAAAACTAACGGACGGTTCGCGTCGACCTATTGCTAATGCTCCACGAATCTTGACGACGGAAGAACGTAACTACTGTCAGCTGGATAGAAAGGCAGCCGCGGTTGTTTTCGATGCTATTCCGTTTCCTCAATATCAACGGAGTCGACCTATGGTGATTTATACAGATCATAAATTTCTTTTAAGACAATTCGGCCAGGAAGGTGGATTCAGCAAATGGCCTCAAATATGATGGTCGTTTATTCCTTGATTCTCACTGTATATTCATACGAAATGCGAAACGTCCATGGCGGACAATGTACTACTGCTGATGCTCTCAGTTGGCTTCCCTTCCATGAGTTACCTGCAGAAGAATGTGCCTTACAGTAACGCGTGAATCTAATCCAGAACCTTAATAACTCTCCAGATATATCAAGGGGCTTACACCAAAAAAGCCGGAAGTGACCCCAATTTCGCACTCGTGAAACGGTATGTTGAGGTCGGGTGGTCAGCAAACACAACGAGGAAATTCATGCTTTTTATTAACAAATTGACCGAACTCACTCTTCATAACGGATGTTTACTGTGGGGAGCCCGGGTTGTAGTTTCCGGAATGCTGCGATCAGGTATCCAAGATGAATTGCGTGATGCACACACTGGAGTCGCTATCCCGTTTTTATGTGTGGTGGCCTGATGTAGACAGGAACATTGCGTCGAAAGTTGGGGGTTGCGTGCCTTTTCAGGAAAACTTAACCGCTGTGCTCCATGTGCCAGTGTAGCCATGGAAGTGGTAAGAAGCACTATGAAAACGTATTCAACCAGACGTTATTAGCCCCTTCGAATGTCACATTATCTCTGATCATTGATGCTCATTCTAGGTGGATTGAAGTCAAGGTCCTGACTGCAGCAGATGCAGGTAACCCAATGGTGATATTGCGTTCGACATTTGCAACACTACGTCGTCCAGTAACGCTAATGTCTGATGAAGCAGTAGCATACACTGTTGCCGGATGTCTTGTGTTTCTTAACCTGAATGGCATTAGACAAGTAACAACTGTTCTATACCATCATGCATCATCAAACGGTTTAACTGAGAGAGCTGTGCCGACATTGAAGAATATATTGCTGAAGCAACCAGTAGCCCCACCAAGTGCGCGTTTAAATTGTACCCTCTTCGCTCATCAAAACATGGCCAACAAAACCACTTCTAGAAATCCCCGCGGAATTACTGTTTGGCCGTCATTTGCATACATGGTTGTTTTATAGCACAGTACGCTTGGTTCGAAAGTCCGTAAAAACAAGAACGCGTAAAGAAACGCTCTGACACCAACAGCAGCGACAGGCCCGTAGAAGAATCTGATCCCATCTATGTATCCCTACAAGTTCCGTGTGGCAACCGGCCATTGTTATACATCCAACGGGCAAACCTATAAGTCAAAATCTTAAGATGCCTGGATGGTCAGACCCCATATAGATTGCATGTGACCGAGAGAGGCGAAGTTAGCAACAAGCGGAGAGAGAGAAATCCAGGCACCGGAGCTGATCGATTCACAGGTAGCTGATTTTGAACCATCGAACCAAGTGTCTCTACCTCGGTCTACGCGCCAACATCGGCGATTGGATCGATTCCAGGCTGGATAGCTCAAGCCACAAATGGGAGGGGTGATATGCGTGGCAAGACGCTCACCGCGTACGTGCGTTTCTGTGTGTGTTTGTGTGTGTGTAACATAGCAATTTGGCACCTGCCGTAACGCTTGGTTGGTAACTTGTCTCTGTGTGCATAGGACTTCCAATGGCTGGCGCTCTGTTTTGTGTACCTGAATATTCGTATTATTATACAGCTCAGTTTCCGGAATTCATCTTCGCGTAACACTATACTTTTACGTACGACTGTGTGCCCGTTGTCTCATTTTGTATTTTGGCTACAAGTGCTTCTTCACTTTTCATGTTACTCTCCTCAAATTCAACCCATTACTTCTATAGCACCCTCTATTGTACGCCGGAATAACTGAGATGTTCTGACAAGGAAAGACAGTGTAAGCCCCAAACTATATTCTTACCAAAACGTAAGTATTACATCTATATTCCCCAGACATTGATAGCAGTGCATGCGTGGGTGACGCTAAAATCTATACGATCCATCCATTTGTGAACACATTTTCTGGGTATCATGTTAACCATATATTAACATTACTATGAACAGTGTCATTATTATGTTGCGCTGAAAAGAACCGACCGTAAATGATATAGACCCAAACTGCTCAGCAGATATCATCATAAAGCTCGAATCAACACCTTGTTCAAAATAATTTTTAATTTTCACGCTATAAGATATGGCGCTTCAATGTCAGCACATCTCAGACTATATTACCATTGCACTGGGCTGTTTTGCTGCTTTGAGACCACATGTCTGCGCAAGGATAGTTGTTCATCTCTGCTGCTCAAGTAACTGCAGTGGAAAAGGAACAGGCATGTAATCTCAAGTAGTGTTAAACGGATGTCAATGGCTATAAAGTGGCTGATGAAAGGTTGCACAATCTGGACCTCCTGATTGCTTTAGGCAACAACAATCACTATGACCTGTGGAGTTCCCTAAGTCAACTCTGTGTAAAATATAACCGCAGAACAGTCAGCAATATGGACGTAGGCCAACTCATTCTAGCGTTCAGGTCCTAATTAACTAACCCATTCCCTCTAACTTCCATCACACTAAAGTTTGCACGAATGTTTACAAACAGCATAAAAGATTGACTAACCAGAAGGCTGTTGGACAGGATGCACTGTCAACAGTCTCGCTGAACACATGTGCAACTGTTTTTATACACCTCTAACTGATAACGTGTATCGGTGCTTTGCGACTGGTATCATTTTTGATAGCTGCAAGTGAGCAAATATGCCATTTTTTGATTAAAAATAATCACAAAAGTGCTACTAAACGTATTGGAAAAGTAGGTATTCTCCGCATTTCCCTAGAAATGTATACTTATAATGTCAAACTGTTTGCCTGTAAACAAAAGCGCTCTAGCTTGGATATCGTCTCGAATTTAGTACGCTCCAGTATGCTTACGTTCGACAATAGATGTGAAACCGTACGGCCCCGCTTTCCCGATTATAATAACGCATTTGGAATCCCTGACAGATTACCACCTCACAATGTTTTGTTCGCAAATGCCCCCTACACACCGTAGCGATTTGAAGGGTGCCATTTTTTCAACTTTGCTATCCTCCGCCTACCTCGGAAGCCTTTTTGTCCCGTCGAACATAATTGGCTTTGTATACGCTGATGGCATAGTCTTGGGTCGCATCACCCCAAACACCGAGGAAGCTTTTCAACTCCAACGTGAGTTAGATGAACCAGTGGTTCCGTCAACCTCACACACTTTATATAAAACCTTACTAAGTATTGGGATGCAAAGTTCGGTAGTTTACGTTCTTTCATACACCAGACACTTAAACATAGCTCCACTCCGTGCTTTTAGATATGAAGAGGATACCTCATTCTTCAATTTTTTCTATTTCACATATATAATTCAAACGTTTTGGATGGCAGAATGCTTTTATTTTATTATTGTAAGACTCACAATGATTTCCATTCCCTGTGTTTTAATTCTAATATTTGCGGATACATTTATTTTTCTCACTTGTTATACGGTTTCCTTGTTACCTTCCCGCAGTCATATTAAACGCGATTGTATCCCTTTAGTCAGATCCGGTGAATCTAATTAATGCTGCTTTTAACTTTTAAGAATATCACTAAATAAGATTATCAAGAACAAACACTTACAAGCAAGCATCAAATTTTCGTTCAGGATAATAATCGACGTCTCACATCATATACAAAAAACCTAGCCAGTTCTATGGTAGGGAGAACGAAGCAGCCAGAACGCACAAAATTTATTACAAATGTAGAATGGGTTGCTATACTAGCAAATGCTACAGACTTGCCTTCTCGCTCGGCGTCAAATTCATGCCCCGATTTCGTGCAATCCGCGAGGTATTCCTCCCTGATTTGCCCGCATATCTTCATTTTAGCTTCCTTTTAAGATTATACCAGATTCGTTCTACTCTAGTAGACTTGCTTTATCGCGGTTACGTCAGTCTTCATGGGTTACCACCGGATATTAGATTAACATCGGATTTCTTCAAAAATTCAGGCTCTACCACCACGACGTCCGCTGTACTCGATATCGGCATGAGATCATTCTTCGCTTGTGACCCATTACAATATTGTTCACTAGACCCCGAGTTGCACAGCCGACTATCGCTGAGGATGCCCTCTTTAGATTCGTTCTTCCTTGTTTTAATTGTATTGTCGTCTTACGTTCCGCGTTACTGTACTAATTCCACTTCTACTACAAGGTCCAACTTTAAGCTATAACATTACCCTATCTGGTTGATCAAATGAAACATCGTATTACTGAAGTTTTGACTGTTTAAACATGTTTTCTCCTGTTCCCGCTTGTCAAGATTTTCTGCTCTTACAATTTTTGAAGCAACCCTACCGAACGCATGTAAACCTTATTTTGATCATCCTAATTGTGACCTTACATAAGCTGACGTTTGCACATCTTGGAAATGAGCATTGACACTCACGAATTCATGAGTAGCTCGCATTGAATCCCGGCTATTGTATATTTACAGGGTTCTGCCGACTGAATAACGATCGGATCGTCTGCATCTGAACTCAAATCCATCAAGCTGTCGGTTTGATTGTGGCCATACACTTGAACAGCCATTCAATATGGCACCGCTCGCCGTACGTTTGCGAACTAAAAACACATTTGCTGTACCTTCTTTTATTCTGGTAATAGTTGTGTTCAGTATGAAATTATTGCACCAATCCTTTGTATCATGGCACCGTAGCTCACCTCTGGCTTTCACTTTTGTATGGATATGGGAATCATACCATTCAATCAAATCGATGACAGAATCGTCGGTAAAACACCACTTAGGTGAACACATGTTTAAATAAAAGTTCAACAGTTTCGTTGTACCGCTCTCAGTATATGATTTCGCTTTAATGCTTTGTTGTATTTTAATCCGCAGTGTTTCCTGAAGTGCTGAAAACGCGCCCGTATAGGTGGAATAAGCTCCTTTAGAAGACTTAAATTAACTTCCAAGGAGATGTGTGTAGCAGCGATGTAGTCAGCGACTCATCCGTGAACAATTCAGCAGCCCATCAGACGGACTCGTGAATGCCTTTAATGTATAGTTGAGAATCAGCTTTTAACTAGGCCGTCACGATAATGAATGTGGACTTTTAATTTGCATCACACCCAAGTACATTGGAACGGTTCGTTGTGTTTTACAAGCTGAAGTCAAGTTTTGCTCTTGACTCCTGGAAAAGAAACATCTTTAATGCCATAACACCTTGCAGCAGTTAGACAGCGTTTGGCTAAAGTTGTCCAAGTCACTCACCTGCCTGGATCCTAGCAACTTGTTATACGCGCCCCAAAGCTGCCGGATAAAACTCAACAGTCTGTGTGTAACTACTCTCTTCTCAAGAGAAGAGAGTAGATACACACAGACTGTTGAGTTTATATCCGGCAGCTTTGGGGCGCGTAAAACAAGTTGCTAGAATCCAGGAGGTTGTGACTTGGACAAATTTAGACAAACGCTGTCTAACTGCTGCAAGGTGGTATGGCATTAAAGGTGTTTCTTTCGCAGGAGATAAGAGCAAAACTTGACTTCAACTTGTAAAACACAACGAACTGTTCCAATGTACTTGGCTGTGATGCAAATTAAAAGTCCACATTCATTATCGTGACGGCCTAGTTAAAAGCTGATTCTCAACTATACATCAAAAGCATTCACGAGTCCGTCTGATGGGCTGCTGAATTGTTCACGGATGAGTCGCTGACTACATCGCTGCTACACACATCTCCTTGGAAGTTAATTTAAGTCGTCAAAAGGAGCTTATTCCACCTATACGGGCGCGTTTTCAGCACTTCAGGAAACACTGCGGATTAAAATACAACAAAGCATCAAAGCGAAATCATATACTGAGAGCGGTACAACGAAACTGTTGCACTTTTATTTAAACATGTGTTCACCTAAGTGGTGTTTTACCGACGATTCTGTCATCGATTTGATTGAATGGTATGATTCCTATATCCATACAAAAGTGAAAGCCAGAGGTGAGCTACGGTGCCATGGTACAAAAGATTGGCGCAATAATTTCATACTGAACACAACTATTACCAGAATAAAAGAAGGTACAGCAAATGTGTTTTTAGTTCGCAAACGTACGGCGAGCGGTGCCATATTGAATGGCTGTTCAAGTGTATGGCCACAATCAAACCGACAGCTTGATGGATTTGAGTTCAGATGCAGACGATCCGATCGTTATTCAGTCGGCAGAACCCTGTAAATATACAATAGCCGGGATTCAATGCGAGCTACTCATGAATTCGTGAGTGTCAATGCTCATTTCCAAGATGTGCAAACGTCAGCTTATGTAAGGTCACAATTAGGATTATCAAAATAAGGTTTACATGCGTTCGGTAGGGTTGCTTCAAAAATTGTAAGAGCAGAAAATCTTAACAAGCGGGAACAGGAGAAAACATGTTTAAACAGTCAAAACTTCAGTAACACGGTGTTTCATTTGATCAACCAGATAGGGTAATGTTATAGCTTAAAGTTGGACCTTGTAGTAGAAGTGGAATTAGTACAGTAACGCGGAACGTAAGACGACAATACAATTAAAACAAGGAAGAACGAATCTAAAGAGGGCATCCTCAGCGATAGTCGGCTGTGCAACTCGAGGTCTAGTGAACAATATTGTAACGGGTCACAAGCGAAGAATGATCTCATGCCGATATCGAGTGCAGCGGACGTCGTGGTGGTAGAGAGCCTGAATTTTTGAAGAAATCCGATGTTAATCTAATATCCGGTGGTAACCCATGACGACTGACGTAACCGCGATAAAGCAAGTCTACTAGAGTAGAACGAATCTGGTATAATCTTAAAAGGAAGCGAAAATGAAGATATGAGGGCAACTCAGGGAGGAATACCTCGCGGATTGCACGAAATCGGGGCATGAATTTGACGCCGAGCGAGAAGGCAAGTCTGTAGCATTTGCTAGTATAGCAACCCATTCCACATTTGTAATAAATTTTGTGCGTTCTGGCTGCTTCGTTCTCCCTACCATAGAACTGGCTAGGTTTTTTGTATATGATGTGAGACGTCGATTACTATCATGAACGAAAATTTGATGCTTGCTTGTAAGTGTTTGTTCTTGATAATCTTATTTAGTGATATTCTTAAAAGTTAAAAGCAGCATTAATTAGATTCACCGGATCTGACTAAAGGGATACAATCGCGTTTAATATGACTGCGGGAAGGTAACAAGGAAACCATATAACAAGTGAGAAAAATAAATGTATCCGCAAATATTAGAATTAAAACACAGGGAATGGAAATCATTGTGAGTCTTATAATAATAAAATAAAAGCATTCTGCCATCCAAAACGTTTGAATTATATATGTGAAATAGAAAAAAATTGAAGAATGAGGTATCCTCTTCATATCTAAAAGCACGGAGTGGAGCTATGTTTAAGTGTCTGGTGTATGGAAGAACGTAAACTACCGAACTTTGCATCCCAATACTTAGTAAGGTTTTATATAAAGTGTGTGAGGTTGACGGAATCACTGGTTCATCTAAGTCAGGTTGGAGTTGAAAAGCTTCCTCGGTGTTTGGGGTGATGCGACCCAAGACTATGCCATCAGCGTATACAAAGCCAATTATGTTCGACGGGACAAAAAGGCTTCCGAGGTAGGCGGAGGATAGCAAAGTTGAAAAAATGGCACCCTTCAAATCGCTACGGTGTGTAGGGGGCATTTGCGAACAAAAGTTGTGAGGTGGTAATCTGTCAGGGATTCCAAATGCGTTATTATAATCGGGAAAGCGGGGCCGTACGGTTTCACATCTATTGTCGAACGTAAGCATACTGGAACGTACTAAATTGGAGACGGTATCCAAGCTAGAGCGCTTTTGTTTACAGGCAAACAGTTTGACATTATAAGTATACATTTCTAGGGAAATGCGGAGAATACCTACTTTTCCAATACGTTTAGTAGCACTTTTGTGATTATTTTTAATCAAAAAATGGCATATTTGCTCACTTGCAGCTATCAAAAATGATACCAGTCGCAAAGCACCGATACACGTTATCAGTTAGAGGTGTATAAAAACAGTTGCACATGTGTTCAGCGAGACTGTTGACAGTGCATCCTGTCCAACAGCCTTCTGGTTAGTCAATCTTTTATGCTGTTTGTAAACATTCGTGCAAACTTTAGTGTGATGGAAGTTAGAGGGAATGGGTTGGTTAATTAGGACCTGAACGCAAGAATGAGTTTGGCTACGACCATATTGCTGACTGTTCTGCGGTTATATTTTACACATAGTTGACTTAGGGAACTCCACAGGTCATAGTGATTGTGGTTGCCTAAAGCAATCAGGATGTCCAGATTGTGCAACCTTTCTTCTGCAGCTTTATAGCCATTGACAACCGTTTAACACTACTTGAGATTACATGCCTGTTCCTTTTCCACTGCAGTTACTTGAGCAGCAGAGATGAACAACTATCCTTGCGCAGACATGTGGTCTCAAAGCAGCAACACAGCCCAGTGCAATGGTAATATAGTCTGAGATGTGCTGACATTGATGCGCCATATCTTCTAGCGTGAAAATTAAAAATCATTTGAACAAGGTGTTGATTCGAGTTTTATGATGTTATCTGCTGAGCAGTTTTGGTCTATATCATTTCCGGTCGGTCTTCTTTTCAGCGCAACATAATAATGACAATGTTCATAGTAATGTTAATATATGGTTAACATGATACCCAGAAAATGTGTTCACAAATGGTTGGATCGTATAGATTGTAGCGTCACCCACGCATGCACTGCTATCAATGTCTGGGGATTATAGATGTAATACTTACGTTTTGGGAAGATTATAGTTTGGGGCTTCCACTGTCTTTCCTTGTCAGAACATCTCAGTTATTCCGGCGTACATAGGGGGTGCTATGGAAGTAATGGGTTGAATTTGAGGAGAGTAACATGAAAAGTGAAGAAGCACTTGTAGCCAAAATACAAAATGAGACAACGGGCACACAGTCGTACGTAAAAGTACAGTGTTACGCGAAGATGAATTCCGGAAGCTGAGCTGTATAATAATACGAATATTCAGGTACACAAAACAGAGCGCCAGCCATTGGAAGTCCTATGCACACAGAGACAAGTTACCAACCAAGCGTTACGGCAGGTGCCAAATTGCTATGTTACACACACACACAAACACACACAGAAACGCACGTACGCGGTGAGCGTCTTGCCACGCATATCACCCCTCCCATTTGTGGCTTGAGCTATCCAGCCTGGAATCGATCCAATCGCCGATGTTGGCGCGTAGACCGAGGTAGAGACACTTGGTTCGATGGTTCAAAATCAGCTACCTGTGAATCGATCAGCTCCGGTGCCTGGATTTCTCTCTCTCCGCTTGTTGCTAACTTCGCCTCTCTCGGTCACATGCAATCTATATGGGGTCTGACCATCCAGTCATCTTAAGATTTTGCCTTATAGGTTTACCCGTTGGATGTATAACAAAGGCCGGTTGCCACACGGAACTTGTAGGTATACATAGATGGGATCAGATTCTTCTACGGGCCTGTCGCTGCTGCTGGTGTCAGAGCGTTTCTTTACGCGTTCTTGTTTTTACAGACTTTCGAACCAAGCGTACTGTGCTATAAAACAACCATGTATGCAAATGACGGCCAAACAGTAATTCCGCGGGGATTTCTAGAGGTGGTTTCGTTGGCCATGTTTCGATGAGCGAAGAGGGTACAATTTAAACGCGCACTTGGTGGGGCTACTGGTTGCTTCAGCAATATATTCTTCAATGTCGGCACAGCACTCGCAGTTAAACCGTTTGATGATGCATGGTATAGAACAGTTGTTACTTGTCTAATGCCATTCAGGTTAAGAAACACAAGACATCCGGCAATAGTGTATGCTACTGCTTCATCAGACATTAGCGTTACTGGACGACGTAGTGTTGCAAATGTCGAACGCAATATCACCATTGGGTTAGCTGCATCTGCTGCAGTCAGGACCTTGACTTCAATCCACCTAGAATGAGCATCAATGATCAGAGATAATGTGACATTCGAAGGGGCTAATAACGTCTGGTTGAATACGTTTTCATAGTGCTTCTTACCACTTCCATGGCTACACTGGCACATGGAGCACAGCGGTTCAATTTTCCTGAAAATGCACGCAACCCCCAACTTTCGACGCAATGTTCCTGTCTACATCAGGCCACCACACATAAAAACGGGACAGCGACTCCAGTGTGTGCATCACGCAATTCATCTTGGATACCTGATCGCAGCTTTCCGGAAACTACAACCCGGGCTCCCCACAGTAAACATCCGTTATGAAGAGTGAGTTCGGTCAATTTGTTAATAAAAAGCATGAATTTCCTCGTTGTGTTTGCTGACCACCCGACCTCAACATACCGTTTCACGAGTGCGAAATTGGGGTCACTTCCGGCTTTTTTGGTGTAAGCCCCTTGATATATCTGGAGAGTTATTAAGGTTCTGGATCAGATTCACGCGTTACTGTAAGGCACATTCTTCTGCAGGTAACTCATGGAAGGGAAGCCAACTGAGAGCATCAGCAGTAGTACATTGTCCGCCATGGACGTTTCGCATTTCGTATGAATATACAGTGAGAATCAAGGAATAAACGACCATCATATTTGAGGCCATTTGCTGAATCCACCTTCCTGACCGAATTGTCTTAAAAGAAATTTATGATCTGTATAAATCACCATAGGTCGACCCCGTTGATATTGAGGAAACGGAATAGTATCGAAAACAACCGCGGCTGCCTTTCTATCCAGCTGACAGTAGTTACGTTCTTCCGTCGTCAAGATTCGTGGAGCATTAGCAATAGGTCGACGCGAACCGTCCGTTAGTTTTTGCAATAATACTGTTCAAAGAACTTAGGGTGAAGCATCCTACGCAAAAACAATAATCTTCCGTGCGTCTTAATGCACAAGAACAATGGCGGATGGCAAAATTGACTTAACACTGCGAAAGAAATATTCCTGAACTGCGTTCCAATTTCAAGATTGGTTTTTGCATAAGAGTCGATGAATCAGGTGCAAATGGTTTACGGCTAATGGAATGATTCGGGAAAAACTGCGTGACCACTTCAAGAAATGAGCGCAAATCCTTCACGATTTTGGGTGCCGGTGCATCAAGTGGTGTTTTTCTTCTGCCGTGCGTAACCCATCTCGTTACAAATGACGTCCAAGATAACTTACACTTCGAAGGAAGAATTAACACCATTCTATTTTTAAAACATGCTCAGAATCTGACATTCTTTGCAGAACTATGTCAGTGGTACGTCCAGTGATCGAGATGTCATCTAGGTAAGCGCATGTCTTTGGTCGGTCATTCACAAATGAGTCGATAATATCATGGAAGGTAGCTGGGGCAGAGCTCACTCCAAAACGTATGTGTAAGTAAGAAAATAACTCAGGGTGTGTGATAAGCACGGTTGTCTTCGTCGAATTCAATCAGCTCGTAAGCGTGGCTCAATTCTATTTAGGTAAAAAGTTCACCGCATGGGAGGGAACCATAGATGTCTTCAGACTATGGCAGTGGGTATCGTTTCCGTTGTACGGCCCAGCTGAACGTAGCCTTGTAGTCCCAACAGATTCTATTGGTGCCATCGCACTTCATCACAATCAATATATTAGCTAATCAATCGGATTATTAAACGGGTTCTATTGTGCCCTCTCCCTGTAGTCGGCCGAGCTCATTCGCAACTGTTTACCGAAAAGCAAGAGTTACGGTATGCGACTTTCAGAATCCCGGTGCTGCCTGTGGTTTCAGTAGCAAATGTGCCAAATAAGTCTTCAACAATCCTTCAAACCATGCTGCATATTTCTGCAAAATTCCGGAGAGCTTCGTACGATGGTCTACAATGTTGACTTTGGACAGGATCCCGAGAAGACGTCTAATTTCATCACGAAAAATTATGTTGGTTCCCGTTCTCCAGAGACGTACACCCGAATGTTACCCGTCGAGTTGCCGTAGGATATCCGTGCAAGAAAATTACCCAACAAAATCACCAAATGTCTAGTGTAAGTTCGTAGTTGTATTGTTGGATGGTTTAAACTAGGCAGTTGCAATAGGTCAGTAGGTCGTATAAATGTAACTGCGGAGCCGGTAACCATTTTGCAATTACAGGTTCCTTGTTAACTTGACTTGACAAGATAAATGGTTTCTATGTGGTGATATTGGGATTAAAAGCGATCTTGATACCTTTCCAATTCTGCCTAAAATACTCGGTGACCAGATTTATATTTTTAAAGTTTACATGCGCAAACGAATTACGTTTTGAAACACAATTTCTAGATGTGTCCCTACTTCAAACAAATCTGCATCTCAAATGTAGTTGCTGACAAAAATCCGGTGTTCATTGCTGTTCACCACAGTGCTAACCATAAAATGCTCTGCTTAATGTGGTGTGAGATAATGTGTTACCAGTTTTTGTCTGAGAGACTTAATGTGCATCTTGCGAAATTGTCAGATTATGAGAGGAGAACTCCCTTATTTCTTGAACGAGACTGGCACGCTGTCAAACTATGTCACACACTCTTCCCCAAGTGATAGGTTTTTCGGCTCTCATGCCTTTTGTCAATAACACCAAAAATTAAAGCCTGTAAAAGCATTGCTTCCTCAAATTAGGCTGCCTTAATTTGGTTGTAAGCACAGTCAGGAACATCAGTTAGGAGCGGTAAATAGACTCATTTGCACTTTCGTTCTGCTGCAGCCGCATTATGCCAACTTTGTAATGTGTTGTAAACACATGTGGGTATTCATCCCACAGGTGATCAAGAGATTGGAAAACATGTTATACCTTTTGTTTTGTATGTCGCTGCCCATCGTTAAATAAGAGGTGACGCAGTAATTTGATTATGGATACATCATCCAGCATAGCGTTCCCACTAAGCAAAACAAGTAGATCCACAGATTTAATGAATGTAGTTTTCTACTGCAGCCATTGTTGCGTAGTTGGCCTTTTCGTGGAAGAATTCCAATAGGTCTTGGTTTGAGGTAACTGAATTCGCTGTGAGTGATCGCAACAACATCCGTCGCCATTTTGTTACGCTAAGTTGAAATCAGAAGACAGATTTATATAGTAATACGGCTATTCACATAAAAGACAAGTACAGCTATACACAAAAAGCGAGCGCCAGGCATTCGAAGTCACGTGCACACAGAATCAAGTTACCAATCAATGGTTACGGCAGACGGCCAGCAGCCGTAGGACACACACACAACTCAAGCAGACGTTAAACTTCTGGCCTAGCGTATCATATAGCCTAATACAAGTCAACGTGTTTGTGAGTATTACCCGACCTTGTTTGGTGTAATTTTACTCAGACGCAATCGGAAAAAAAAGCTAGGATTATTACATCTACGTGACCTTGTCAGCCAGTGCGGCTGCATTACCCATCACACGGACCGCGCGACCACGCCGACCGCTCATTTGACCTTGCAACCACCACGCTTGCCTGACTGATGTGCGCCGCTCGCAAAGCTGTAAAAGTACAGAACGCTAACCAACCCACTGGGTCAGGTAACGAGACCGAATTGAATGGCAGAAAGGCGAAACCGAAGAGACTCCCATCGAAAAGCATTTGCGCGTTAGGAGAATGTCATCGGGTAGTAAAAATCGGTCTGGCTTGTTCGCACTGTTTAGCATGGTACCATACGAAATGTGCAAATGTGTTCCAACAACAGTTACGGCAGCGAAATAGCTCCCAAGATGCATTTTGGTTCTGTACTGCGTGTTCCACCATCCCCGTCGTTAAGTGCTTGCTTATCCTAGCTGAGAAATGCGACCGGTTAATCGCAGAAGCAGAGCAGAGGATAAACAATGAGATTACTTCAATGGGAGCGAGTATGGACCACAGAAGCGTAGCGGCTGCTACGCAACGGAATGCTGAACAAATCGCTTCGCCTGCACCGCAATCAGCCATGTCTCCATCTCCGTTGTCTTCTCCAACTTTGGTAGAACGCCGGGCGAAAACAGACTGTACCTACGTGAATCAAGCAGTACTCATAGCAAAGAAAATCAGGCACCATGCAAAACGTCTGGTTAAGCAAATTCCACTAGACCTGACATCTAGCATTAACAAGGATGGAGCAGCCAAACACCAACCCTTGGTACCTGTAGCTCAAATATCTCTTGTCGAGACTAAGCCTCCCAGAACATCGGTTACATATGCAGAGATTGCTGCTAGGGTCCACCGAGAGGCCGCCGTTGCGTCCTCTTCCATTGTAAACACCGTTAACGCAAATGGAGAGAAAAACAGCAAACATTCACTTATCAACAAGTCAAGACAAATGAGTACCATACCTTGTAGATCGATTAAAAAGGGATCCAACAACAGTGCCCGGACTGTTGTATGCTCAAATGTTCCTGAATCTACCGCCATCACATTGCGGGATAAGTTATCAGACGACCAAGACCAATGGGACTCATTGTGTATGCAGATGAGTATCAAAGCCAAGCCCGTAAACTTGTTACGAATTACTCGTCATCCGAACTCGCCACACTATGGTGAACCCAGACTTATTCGAGTAACCCTAGAATCCTCAACCGACGTGGAAAACGTTTTGCTCTCCGCAAGCGCGCTAAAACACGAATCCTGTGCGATACGTATCTATCCTGATGTCCCTTGGAGCGCGCGACAATCAAAAAGAAACACCGAAGAGGGGCACAGCAAGCAAGACCGCCTAAACACAGTCTTCATACATGGAGTGCCAGGACATCCTTCTAACCATGTTCAAGATACCGGAAAGCACGATTTAGAACAGTGGCGGTTCATTCGTGAAACACTTTCTTTGGATGATGTTGTGGCACTATCACTCACTAGGATACCTCTCTCATCGAATTATAGAGGATGCGGCCCTAGAATCCTAAAACTTGTGGTTCAGTCAGAGCAACAAGCAAAGGATGTTTTGGATCGATGGCGAAGAAATCGGAAACATCTTCCTTCCGAAATTCGGTTAAAGGTCGCAAACAATTCGCACAGCTCAAGTATTAAAGCAACTGAAGCAGCAAGCATACCGACGGATGTACAGAAGTGTAACTTGACTGCTGCTTTGATTGACTCTGAAGTAGGTTTAAAAGAAGGCTGGGACGCACCTTGGCCGAATCAAGTTGCAAACGAGGTATCATTGACCCATCAAAAAAACGAATAACTGCCGACCTCCCATCGGTCGGCATTCTCCCACACTTGACAGATTCACCTCTCTGCGGGATCCTAGAGACCGAGAAACTGGCCTGCTTGTATACAAATGCTCAGGGACTTCCTAACAAACTAGCTGAACTGAAAGATCGCCACGCTTCCGGCTCGTATGATGTCATTGATATCACCGAGACATGGTTGCACACGGGAATGACGGATGCTGAAGTGTCGCTACCCGGCATGTCGCTGATCCGGAACGATAGGCTCACAAAAGGAGGAGGGGTAATCCTGTACTACCGAAACGACTTACAGTGCGAAGCCGTGGAGGATTCAGACTCGCAGTTCCCCGACTCTCTTTGGTGCCGGTTGCAGTTAAAAGGTAGGGACGCTTGCCTTATTATCTTGGTATACCGCGCCCCTAACTCAATACCCGAAACCGACTACCACCTAATGGCTGCTTTAAGGTGCAGTTTACAACAAAAGTACACTCACATTCTTATCATGGGTGATTTCAACGTACATTGTTTAGAAACCCCTGCCACAACCGGCGAACAATTCAAAATCGATTTACAAGATCTAGTAACTACTGCTCCTCTTTACAACCACATCACTTTGCCCACTCGGTTCAGAACTGGTAACAGGCCATCTGTGTTGGATCTTGTGCTTACCAACGAAGAGCATATGATTGATGCGTTGGTTTTAGACTGCCCGTTGGGTCGCAGTGATCACGCAGTCATCAGTTTCAACCGTCTGCTATGCAGAATATCGGAATGATAACGATGATACTGTGCGAACCATCACAAGGTACGACCGACTCGCCCAGCTAGTCAGCGCCACAACATGGTCTTTCCTCGAAGAAGAACCCCCGGAAGTCGCCTGGCTCGAGTTCGTCAAAACATTCAGTCAGCTGATTGCACAGGCTTCAGAGATAAAAGCTTACAATAAGTGCAAACCCGTTTCTTTCGTTAGGAGCAGAACCCGAAAATGGATGACAGTACGCAATGCAGCATGGCGAGTGTACAGAGAAGCTCCAGCACCAGAAACTTAGGACAACTACGTAGCCCAACGTAACCACTGCACTCAACTGTT
>CALYDF020002857.1:0-10385 GCA_944474145.2 Dicrocoelium dendriticum | reverse complement strand
ACTAATAATGAAAACTTTAAACGAACGGATGTGAAAAGGAACCAATAGCAAAAATCTAGAATCGGCTAAAGTGGTAGTGCCTCTACAGGGAAAGCCACCTTACCACCGCAGAGCAAGATTGGCCACAAGTTCCAGTTGCTTGCATAAGTTAGGTTTTATAAGCCGGATGGCGGTAGCTTCAGCGAACCTTAGCAGGTATCCCTCTACAAGTCATGGTACTGGGGCCCACTCTGACCCCTATTCAGACCCACGATTTAGCAACGCTTCTTCGGTCACCGTGTGCCCATTTTGTGGGTGACCTGAGGATTTGAAGTGTTTGACACCCGAGACGACTGCAGCCAACATCAAGAAGACATTAACCACCTTCGCGTGTATTCCGCAGGTGTCCGCCGCCCAGCCAACCAATGCAAGTCGGTATTTATGAGCCCGGAGAAGAGTGGTAATGACTGAACTTACACCACTGACAGCCACCCGCCACATCGCATACTTTCATTGAAAGACCTAAGTGTGCCATCGTGCTGCAACTTGATATCAGTGGATAACACAAACAGGCGATATCGTAACGGACTGCGCATGTTTTGGGCGCTCAAACGCAGCTTTTGTACTTCGCCTGAAGTGGTCGCAGATCGCCTCTTATCTTCCATTATAAGACCAGCGCTAATGTGCGTCTATTGTCCACTTACCCGAGGCGAGGCACAGAAGATCGAACGGGTCAAACACGTCGATACCAGGCACATACTAGGTTTACTAGAAACTAAGACCCTACACCTTGTCCTATCGTCGGGAGCAGGTCGTGCTTATCATGACGTACCGAATGTTGCATCATTAGTTGGCTGTACCCACAAACGTCGCGGATTTTTGGATCAGCGCGTGCTGGATACTACTTTTGCCTCAGATTACTGTGTTATCAGCGTTGTATCTGTGTGAATTTTGCACCAATATTCTTCCTTTGGCGTATTTTTCAAGCGGTGCAAATTTGGTGGCTATTCTTTGGCTACTTCCGGAGAGCTCATTGATTCGCTCTACTGCCACCTCTGTCCACCATCTTGGATTTGCTCTAGCTTGTGATGCCGTCTCAAGCTATTCGTGGTTCGTGTTCGAAAGTTGTGGGGAATAAGGCTCATGCACTTCGGTACTTCGGCTGCGATGTTTTGTTCCAAATTTCGTGCAGTGATTTATCTGTTGACGTGTTTCGAAGATCGCTCGACATCCGACATCGGTTTTTTCAACTTATATGTGATAAATGTCGCGGTACAAGACATCAGAATACGCAAAGACCGCAAACAACTACGGGAAAATCTCTCTTTCAGATAGCAACAAACCGTTTGTCACGTGGGATCAAACGCCTTCGTGAAAGTACCTCTGTCACCTCGCCTTCAATTGTCACTCCGCGATCTGCACCACCACCAGCGTCTTCGATCCCCGGCCGAGCCCCAGGTTCAATGTTCCCCACCGATGGAAGACTCGGACTCGGAAGCTACGAAATGCCGCTTCAATGATCGGTCCGTGAATTTCTCAGAGTCTGTCTGTGAACTTCTGAACGCAGAGGATCCATGGACCACTCAAAAGCGCAAGGGCCCACGTAAACGAGTTCAGATGTCGCCTGCTGATAAACAACGATCCAATCAGTTAAGCGCCTCTAGTTCTGCTCCCACAGGTTCATCACTGATTTCGTTGAGGCGTCATAGTCTCATGGTCTTCCACGTAACGGAGTCAAAAGATGAAAATCCTCAGATACGTTATGATCACGATGTTGAGTTCCTCCAGTGACTCATCTGTCGACACTTGGGTGTAGGCGAAGACAGTGTGACGATTAAAAAGTACTCCGACTTGGCCAGAAAACTAACCAGTCATGTCGACCGCTGAGAATCACCAATATGCCCCAGCTCATACTGTCTCGTCTGTCAAGGCTGAAAGGCATAAAAGTTCACATCCGCCGAGACTTGGAACCCGAAGACAGGGATCGTTTGAAGACTGCGGTCATTGAGCTCAAACGCCGTACAGAGGAAGGTGAGACTGACTTACAAATTGTAAATTTTCGGGTGATCAAGAAGGGTGTACGAACCCGTATCAACCGGTTGCTCAACCTCCAGGCACGTCCCGCAGTACCTCCCAGGACCTCCGTGTGGCATTCGCCAACGTGTGCAGCCTAATGAACAAACGTGACGAACTGTGCCGCTTCGTTGTCTCGGAGCGGCCGGACGTTTTAGGACTTGCAGAGACTTGGCTGAACTCCGACGTCATACCCCAAGAAGTCGTGTTGTCAGGATACTCTTGTTTCCGATGCGACCGAAAATCAAAGGCTCACGGTGGTGTTCTGTTGTACATAAAATCGTCACTATCTGGCAAACTTACCAGCACCTATCGGAGCGAGGATAGTTTATGCGAGCAATTGTGGTGTACAATCCGCCTCAGGCGCGCAGAACTAATAGTTGGGGTTATCTACCGGAGCTCATTAAACCGTTGTTGCGATTGGCTACCACATGTACAGAAGCACATGAGCCGCCCTCAGTTCTTACTGATGGGGGATCTAAATTTACCTAAGATATTTTGGCCAGACGTTCGACTTCTTCCCGGTCATGGCAACGTTGAGGCTCAATTCGCTAAAATGATTATTGAAATCGGGGCACCGCAACATGTCCTCCAACCGACGCGCGTAACTCCGTACTCGGCATCTTCTCTGGACCTAATGTTTACGAGCTGCAAGCAGAAGCTGAACGATATCAGAGTCATCGAACCTCTGGCGAACAGTGACCACTGCTCTATTGTGGCAAGCTTAGAACTGTCGTTACCATATTACAATCAACGGAAGCCGACATTCAACTATTGGAAGACGGACTTCAACGGGCTCGTCCAAGCCGCAAGTCAGACTGATTGGACACTACCACAGGATGCGTCACTTGAGGCCTGTTGGTCATTAATGAAGGGGAAGCTTACTCGCTCTGTACTCGGTTCGTTCCCCTTAAGTATTCAAAAATCGGACCTGTCAAACCGCATTGGTTTGATACGGAATATAGACAGTTAGCGCGACGGCGTCGCAAACTTTGGGATAGATACATCAGCTCGCGTTGTGATGAAGATTACACGGTGTACAAGAAACAGCGTAACTTGTGTAACGCAGCAAACATAAAGAAACGCCGGCAGTTCGAAGAAGAGCTAGCATCCTCGGCCACAACTGCACCCAAAAGATTATTTGCCTACTTGAAACGTCAACTGAAGCCTGTGGGCGACCTACCGATTTTAGAGAGCTTAGACGGAAAGACGCTCATTTCAAGCGCGGAAGCCTTGGCTACGCACCTCCTCACTGTATTTTCCAGTAAACCGGCGGCGGTTTCAATACCGGCACAGGTTGCGCCAGTCTTGCTCGACAGCCTACAATGTGATGCAGTCGAAGTGTATCAGCTACTCGTCAACCTCGATGGTGCAAAGCCCCCCGGACCAGACGGACTTCATCCACTAATACTCAAGTCCCTATCGAATATCATCTCACCAGCCGTGACAAACTTATTCAATAAATCACTCTCTAAAGGACCTGTCCCGAACGACTGGAAATGCTCGATAGTGAGACCGCTTCCCAAGGGTGGTGATCCGAGTAAACTAGAGAACTATGGACCGCTCTGCTTGATTTCGGTATTATCCAAGGTGCTCGAAAAGGTTGTGGAAAAGTGTCTGCTGTCGTTCTTCGAATCGACGGACGTATTGACGCCAGCGCAACACGGCTTTACGAAAGGGCAATCCTGCATCATCAACTTGATGTACGCAAACCACTAGGGGGTACGAGCTCTCAACGAACCGAAGGATGTTGACGTGGTGTACATCGACTTTAGTAAGGCGTTTGACAGAGTGAACCACGAGGTACTCCTTCGTAAACTGAGGACGTACGGAATCGGTGGCACGTTACTTCAGTGGTTACAGGAGTTTTTTTGAGACGGAAGTTTAGAGTACAGGTCACTGACTACCTGACAGACTGGTTCCCATCGACTAGTGGCGGGCCTCAAGGAACTGTACTTGGGCTAGTATTATTTCTTATTCTTATCAAGGATCTTCCGCAGCAGCTCAAGTCACCATGTGCCCTGTTTGCGGATGGTTTGAAACTCTGGAGATGCATTGAGAACCAGGACGACTGCGATCGCCTCCAGCATGAATTAGAGCGACTGTCAATGTGGTCCACTGAAATGCAACTCCCTATTAACGCAAGCGAGTCGGAGTTCATCAGTATCACCAGAAGTCCAGCCACTCGATCATACACCTTGGACGGCCAGTTGCTCCATCCTAACACATCTGTCAGAGACTTATGAGTGCTTTCGCGACATGATACGAGATCACTAGAAAATACAAGAGAAATTGTACCGTGCGGGACTTCGTATGCTCTGGGCATTAAGACGCAGTTTCTCCACATGGTCCGAAGAAACCGTCCCTCGTCTATTCACCTCGCTCATTAGACCAATCCTTGAATACGGTGCCCCAGCTTACCATCCGATAACCCAGTGGGAAACTGAAAAGCTGGAGAAAATACAGCATATCGCAACTAGAATGATACCGAGTCTACAAAAGCTTCCGTATGAAAAACGTTGTGAAAGGCTCGGACTCTACACACTATCCTATCGCCGAGTAAGAATTGACCTTATTATGACCCATCGAGTACTACACTTAAATCAGTTCCCCATACTGCGGCCAATATTTCACCTGCGGGAACCCTGTAACACCCGAGGACACCGTTACAAACTCATGTGTATAGTGAACACGTTTCATAACATTAAATAAAAGTTTACTAATAGCATTTCGGATCATGATTACTTTTCCTTGAGTCCTAGACCCGCGCAACTCATATGTAAAATTTACGGATGTTTGTATCGTCAGGAGTAGATAATAAACGAAGGGACTATTAGGCTGCAAAGACACAGGATTTGGTATGGTATGTAATGACATGTAGTGGGTAAGCTAGCTGTAAGCTATTATCAAATGTTTTTTATACCAACTTCTGTCAGTGTTTCTAGTGTTTGCTGTGAGTCAAATATCTTCAGAGCATTTGGTATAGTGAGGAAGGTCTGAAGGAGATTTCGAAAGGTGACATGGCTTGTACACATGCGTATCTGTAGGGGTAGTTTGTTCCACAAATAAGTGTATCTCACTAAGAAGAAATTCGATCGAATTTTATGACTTGAAAGGTTTGTACGTATCAAGTAGCCGCCATTACGTGTGGGGTAGACTGCAGTCTTCCGCAGTTCAAGTGCGGTGCTGTCTGCGTAAATTCGTTGGTTTATAATGTTGTAGAAGAGAACGAGGTTGTTCTTTAAGCGTCTCAGCCAAAGTGGATCCAGCTGCAGTCTTCGACAGCGATCATAATAAGTCAGGTTTGAGCAGCGTCCCATGAGCAGTTTGGTAAATGATCGTTGGACATTTTCTAGAGCCGTTCTGTCTTTCTTTCTCAATTGGCTGTGAAGGATAGTACAATACTCCAGAGTCGGTCGTACGATTGTCTTGAATGATTCAAGTCGTACTTCAGGTAGGGAGAAAGTTCTGGTGATATATCCGCATAGCTGCCTCGCTTTCGCAACCTGATAAAGAACATGTTCGGAGAAATTGAAAGAGTTGGAGTACCTAATTCCTAAGTCCCGAACTGACTCAGACGTTGGGATCACGTTTCCGGCAAGTATAATGGAGCCTTCTGGGATGCGGCATCTGTACCCAAGTACTTGGGATTTCACTGCGGAGAACTTCATTAATAAGCGCTCACTAGCTATATTTAGTGCGGATAGGTCTTCACAGATGTTTCTCAAACACATATGTAGTTGGTCCGGATGAAATGAGTAAACCAGTTTGACATCATCTGCAAACAGAAATGGATGTCCATGTTTGATTGGGTCACATATATTGTTTACATAGATTAAGAAAAGTAGCGGTCCGAGCACACTTCCCTGGAAGACACCGCTGGTTATTGGCTTCGGTGTAGAATGTTGCTGACCGATTTTAACGACCTGAGTTCGACCGTTTAGGTATGAGTCGAACCAGTTAAGCAGCGGATTTCCAATTCCATATGACTCTAGAGCAGACAGCAGTGGCTGGTGTGGCACGCGGTCGAAAGCCTTTTGCATGTCCAACAGAATTATGATAATTGCCATTCCTCTGTCAATCATAGTCGTGATGTGATCGAGAAATTGTAGCTGGCATGTAACGCAGGAGCGTCTTGAGAGAAAGCCGTGCTGTGAAGGGTTGATCAGATCCAGTCTTGTTAGATATTGGACGATGTTCTTCTTGACTATTCGCTCTAGGGCTTTGGAAGCAGCAGAGGTGTGATTTATTGGGCGGTAGCTTGACATTTGATTTCTCGGTCCACCCTTGTGCTTAGGCATTATAATGGATTGCTTCCATTGAGCTGGAAAGCAACCGGTAGTGAGTGAAAGTGTGAAAATGTTTAGTAACAATAGTGCGAGGTTTTTTCCTCCGAGTTTTATAACAGTTGGGGAGATGCCATCTGGACCTGGATGAGTTGATGGTTTTATGGCTGCGATGGCACTTTTCACCTCTCTTAACGTCACAGGGATATTGCAGTATAGTTCGGTCGTTCTTTTTGGAAGTGGAGGATGAAATGGCTGAATGTTGGGGACAAAAGAGGAGGCAAAACTAGAGTTCATGGCCTCGCATATACAGGAGATATCGCGCGTTATTGAACCATCGTCTAGAACCAACGTTTCAATTTCCTGAAGTGGTTTAGGGTTTCTTCTTTTGAGTAGTTGCATCAATGCACGTACTTTCTCAGGATTTCTGAGTACCCGGCTTTCTTCTTTGGTTTTGACTGTTAGGGTTAGACGTTGTAAATATAGTAAGTTCTCGTGTATTTGTAGCAATGTTGCGAAGCTGTTGTTCCTGCTGTATAGCGATTTGAGTTTCTTTAGTTTTATTTTGGCTTTGGACAGAAGCTTGAGTTCACCCCTATGTTCATGGGTATTTCTCCTTACAGTAGGTGCTAGTAGATCCACAACAAGGGCAATGTTGTTTATAAACTCATTTGTAGCCACAGTAGGGTTGTGGGTTAGGAATGACGTATTCCAATTCATGGTACCGATAAGTTCATTAAATGCGTTCCAGTCCACACGATGGAGGTTACGAATGGGTTTTAGCATTTTACTTGGTCGTTTAGGTAAATCAATAGTCATATCACAAAACACCGTGTTGTGATCACAGCCAGGCAGTGGATTATCAATGAATGTATAAACGTTCGCGATTCCCATCGTGAATACAAGGTCTAAGGTAGTAGCACTTCTAGTTGGCTCTCTAACATGCTGAGTCCAGCCATTGAAGTGGATACATGCGATAATTTCCTCAATCTCTGCCGTGTTTCTGAGTGTAGGCAGCGTCCAGTTAACATGTGGTAGGTTGAAATCTCCACACATAATTTTGGATTTGTATGTGGTGCTGGAAGCAACATTGATCATATCGATTAGCTTTTGGGTTGCAAATTGTGTAGTTCGGGGCGGCCGATAGATACAACCCACTAGAAGATCAATAGATGGGATCACTAGCCATAGTGTATCTTCTAAGTCAATGAACACAGGTTGATCTGCAGGAATGGCAGTCAGGTTATTTCGAAGATATATGGCACAGCCACCACCACGTTTGTGCGAGCGATCCTTGCGGAAAAGCTTATAGCCTAGGATGTTAAGCTGAGAATCACTAATTTCCGACGTGCACCAAGTTTCAGTGATAAAAACAATATCGGGGGATCTCATAAACATAAGTGTTGAAAGTATATCTAATTTAGGCAAAAGGGAACGTAGGTTAATGACAACAGCTTTGAAAGACATTGTTAACATGGACTGAAAGTGGTGGGTAATGTTTGTTTCATCGTCATTGTATCTGAGAATTGTGTGTTGTGAGGTAGCTGAGGCACACTGAGCTCCAGATCGTACTGGATTGAATGAAGTACATACTCTAGTAGTTTGATTAATCTCTGGTTCATAATCGTACGTGATAGGGGCAGGATTGGTGGGGGAGGAACTGGTGGTGTGCGATAGTCTAAAAAAGGACTGACATCCGTAGTATACAGGGGTGGGGGGATGCTGAAGTCGACGAACTCATTTTGCTTCGGTTTGTATTGTTGCCAATTGAGTAATACAGCGGGTGGTGGTGGGTGAATTTTGACTTGAGGTAGATAGGGGTTGCACCCTCTTAACTGTAAGTCCTTGTGGCCTACCAACTTTTTGTTTGCTAATTCGGTGTCGCATACATAAGGACTTTGCCAGCTTGAGGTCGCGGGATTTGGAAACGTAGTCAGAGGCATTGTGGGTAGGTACTGGGCCGGCTCTCTGCAACTTATCCCGACAACAGTGTCGGTTTTGTATGTATAGGCTTGAGGACGTATACTTTTTCTCAGTTGGCCTAGCTGCACATCCCTGCGCTCTGGTGATGGTTGCTTCAGACTTAATGAGCTTTGAGCGTTTATGGGAGAAATTCTGGCAGGGCGCTTTCCCCTGTTTTTGCCTACGCCTCGGTTGGTCGGAGATAACCTATAGCTTAGTTCATTCGGGTCGGATTGAGATTTATTTTTCGGGCTGCCAACGTTACAGTCTGCTTTTTTGTCTCGCTCATGATAGGTCTCAGGTACAGTTACTGTAAACTGTTGTAAGGGCTCGCAGTTTGGAGAAGGGATAGGGGAGTTGAGTGTGTGGTCAGCAGGTGTCTGCGTCGTTGTATTTTCAGCGTTGTTGGTAGTTTTAGTTTTGGACACATCACTACTGCTATTTGAGATTCTTTCATCAGGCCGCTGAAGACTGAGATGTCCATCATCGCCTATATTAGACGACGCGGTTGACTTGTCAAGGTCGACATTGCTGATGATAGCGTCAGTACTGGCTTCGTTAGTAGGAACATGGGGCATATGATGGGTGGAGGGATTTTGTTTCATTGTTAATCGTCTTTGAAGAGGCGTTTGATCGTGTTTGATAATAATATTTTTAAAATTAGTTTGTGCAGCAACTAGTCTTTTACTGCGTACGAATTTAGATGCGCTCCTATCGTCTGGAAACTGTAAGAGTATCGGACATGTGGTCATGTTTTCCTTTTTCCTCAGTCTGAGGCACTGACAAGAGACTCCATCCATATTGCATGCTTTTAAGAGGGTATTTGTTACCCTGTCGATGTTCGGTTTATCAGGCACGTTAAAAATGATAACGTTATGCGATCTACGGAGGCGTTCTTGCGTTTCGGATGTAACTGAGTCTAGTAAGGAAGCAGCTGTGCTCAAACGGTCCAGTGTAACAGTTTCTGAGCCTCTAAGCAGTTCACAGAATGATAGGACTTGTTCATAGCATGTGCTGAATTCATGAAGCTTGCATTTCAGCGTGGCTATTTCTTCCTCAAGGGCTATAATCCGGTCTGTCGTGTCAGTCGGAATTATGGTAGTAAAGTTGGAGTGGTTTGCAACTAAATCGACTTTTTTTGGGATTTAGATGATGGACATCCCTTTTTTACAGTAATATCGGTTGGGTTTCTATCCGTGCTATCAGATGATTTTATAGTCTTTTCTGTTTTCAACTTCTGCCTGAGGAGGGCGCTTCTCGTTTTCACATTATTAACAGGCATTTCTAGTGGGTACTCGTAAGAATGTTATGGTGCTGAGTGTAGGTCTAATAAGTGTTGAATAGAAATACAACCGCAGAGGGACGAGAAAAAAAGGTGCAGTTTTTACTACTATAAGTATTATAAGTGGTGCAAACCAACCGGTTTAAATTCCGGGTTGTTTTCGCTGATGGGGCAGTTCTTTGATTTCTCTGTCACCTGCACGGTTTGTTCGTTAGTCTTGTTTGTTCGTCTATGTGCAATGGTCTATGGAGTACGCTCCCGGGCGGGTGGTAGATGACAATCTGACGTTTAGGTGATTCGCTCACACGATGTGACACGCACTCAAGGTCGAGTGGCTTTGGGGTGAGAGAAAGCTCGCGTCTATTGATCGATGCCGTTTTGGGTCGGTTGTCGGTGCGATGTAGTCCGCGCCGTGGAGCTTGGGTCCGATAGTGGGAAATCCGATTTGCTGGTCGTATTAGGAAATGTGGCTCAAAGTACCGCCAATAGTTGTAGATTGCGATGGTATGGAGCTGACCAAGTGGTTGTTGAATAGAGCTGATAATTCCGAGCCGAATGATTGGAATTTGGTTGATGTACGTTGAGATGTGTAAGGAAAAATCCACTGCAGAGTGGAGCACGGAGTGATTTGGAAGGTTTTGCAGAGTTTTTGTAAGAACCGTCAGATGTCCTTCAGAACTTGTTCCGATTTTGGAAAGAGGACGCAAAACGGGATTAAATGGTATGTAATAGTCCGCGATCCGTTGAGAATGCACGTAGAAATCAAGCAAAGTGTCAGAACTTCGCTTTTACGTCTGCCGTCT
>CALYDF020002856.1:0-28137 GCA_944474145.2 Dicrocoelium dendriticum | reverse complement strand
GAATTTCGGTCGCATCGGAAACAAAAATTTCCCGACAACGCGACTTCTTGTTGTATGACCTTGGAGTTCAGCCAAGTCCTGCAGTCCTAAAACTTCCGGCCGCTCTGAGACCGCAAAGCGGCACACTTCGTCACGTTTGTTCATTAGGCTGCACACGTTGGCGAATGCCACACGGAGGTCCTGGAGGGACCGCAGGACGTGACTGGAGGTTGAGCAACCGGTTGATACGGGTTCGTACACCCTACTTGATTACCCGAAAATTTACAAGTTATAAGTCAGTCTCAACTTCTTCTGCACGGCGTTTGAGCTCAATGACCGCAGTCTTCAAACGATCCCTGTCTTCGGATTTCAAGTCTCGGTGGATGTGAAGATTTATGCCTTTCAGCCTTGACAGACGAGACAGTATGAGCTGCGGCATATTGTGATTTGCAAAGGTGATTCTCAGAGGTCGACATGACTGGTTAGCTTTCTTGCTAAGTCGGATTACTTGTTTACTCGTTATACTGTCTTCACCCAGATCCAAGAGTCTATCGACGAGAAACTCAACATCGTGAACACAAAGTATCTGAGGATTTCATCTTTTGTATGTGGAAGGCCATGAGATTATGACGCCTCAGAGACATCGGTGATGAACCTGTGGGAGCAGGACTAGAAGCGCTTATCTGTTTGGGTTGCTGTTTATCAGCAGGGTCGCCTGAACTCGATTACGTGGCCACTTGCGCTTTTTAGTAGTCTATGGATCCTTGGTGTTCAGAGGTTCACAAACTGGCTCTGAGAAATGCACAACCGACCAGTGAAGCAGTATTTCGTAGGTTCCGAGTCTGCGTCTTCAATCGGTGGGGAATATTGAACCTGAGGCTCGGCCGGGGTCGAAGCCGCTGGTGGTAGTGCAGATCGCTGAGTGACAAGGGAAGGCGATGTGACCGAGGTACTTTCACGAGGGCGTTTGACACCACGTGGTTTACGGTTTGGTTCTGCCTGGAAGAGAGGTTTCCGCGTAATTGTTGGCGGTCGCTTTGTATTCTGATGTCTTTCACCGCGACATTTATCACACAGCACTTGGAAAAACCGCTGTCGGATGTCGAGAGATTTTCGAAACACGTCAACGGATGAGCTAATACAAGAAATATGGTAAAGGCTTCGCAGCCGAAGCACCGAAGTGCATGAGCCTTATGTTCAACAACTTTCGAACACGAACCACAAGTAGCTTGAGACGGCATCGCAAGGTATAGCAAATCCAAGATGGTGGATCCAGGTGGAAGTAGGGCCAATCAATGAGATCTCCGGAATTAGCCAAAGAATATCCACCAAATTTGCACCGATTAGAAAATACAGCAAATTAAGCATATTGGTGCACAATTCACACAGAAAAACACTTATAACACAATAATCCGAAGCAAAAGTAGTATCCAGCACACGGTGATTCAAAAATCCGCGGCGTCCACGGGTACAGCTCGTCGGTCTTTCAATGTCGTGCTCCCTCACCATATCTTCACATGACATGCGAAAAGTAAAAATTTGACTTGACAACTCTTGCTAGATATTTAGTGATGATTAGTGCTATGTGGGACCATGTTCACTAGCAGAATGAACCAAAACGCTGTCGGTCATGGTGGTGACGAGGCTCTACCGAAAAGTTCTCAGAAATCTCCGTATTCTATTATGTGCGCACCTACCAAGATAAGTTCTTAAAATTAATGTTGTTAAATTAACAGGACTTAGCTTCATGGTATCTAATCTTGAGGTATGCCCAACCACTGGAACGATTGCTAATTCCCAATGTATCAGACCAAAGTTATTTACTGATGCTGAATTACAGCTGCTTTGTTTCGAAGACACTTCCGAGGATAGAAACCGAGTGGCTGCTCATGTAAGCATCGTTCAGCACAATAGCTTGATTTGGTCCGCTCTCTTTGCGGGAAACTCACGCGGTTCGTCAATAAGAATAGTAGCCAAACTGCGCTTAGAACTGACAGCGGCGGCGCTTACATACTAGTTAGTTATTTAAGCAGTTCAACGCTTGCAACTGATATATATATATATATATATATATAACACACATCCATTGTAAAACAGAAGGAATAAGACCGAGAGGCAGATGGATGGGAGCCTCGTTTCATCAATGGAGCCCGCCCACACTAATTCAACATACACAGCAGCAGTAGCAGCATTCCCGTCTATCTTTGTAGGGAATCACACGTACAAGACCCACAAAAGAAGCTGGCTGAGCCGTAGTCTGCGCCACATTGAATGGAACCACACGTTGAGCCCAGCACGGCCAAGACGACTGTGCACCCGTCAAGCCTCAGCAACGACTCACATTCTCCAGGAGCCAGTAATCGAGGTGCTGGGTAATGGGCATTTAATACCCAGTCAGCATTCACATCAGGCATAGCCCCACCAGGGATATCAAACAACAAAATTGACACAGATTATGCAGCGGAATAACTGAGCTGAACAAACCTAGTTAATTGAATTGATTTTTATCCAGATTAAAATGCTTCAAGTTAAGTGTAAGTTAGTTAAGCCCAACTGCCATAACGAACGTCATGAATGCAACATTAACCTCAGCATCAGGCGGTATATATATAATCGCTTATATTTGGTGGAGGACCATTCAAATCCGAAGTGGTGTGCCACATTCGTTCTCAGTCTCATCCAAAGTTAACATCTCGAGAAGCCCCAGATTGCTCTTATTAGACTCCAGTACATATCTCCATGCCGTCATTCGTAGTGGTTTGCTGGTTCACAGCGTTTGAGTAAAAGCTGTAACAAGGAAAATGCAAATTTCGCTGGGTTGACAACTGAAGATTTCAGCTCAGTCATCCACGTGAGGGCGACAGCCTACACGTGAACACGAAGGCTAGAGGCTGGCACTAAGCAGCCCATAGGAGGCTCACAAACTATGTCACATTATTGGCTTGCTGAATTGAACGTGATGATGCTTCGCTTGCGTTCCACTCTAAAGATATCCTCTTTTAACGAAGTTTGCTGCACCGGCTCAGCCATCGGTGATCGTCCGCATTGAAAGCCAGCATGTGTCAACGTCCGAACTGACACTCCACACTGATCAAACAGCGTGTTTCCATTCTTTTCCAACGAGACTACGTCCATGACAGACGCTCTCCCACGTTGCGTGCATTCACCCGGATCTGACAACTGTTGGGACTGCGAATTGGATTGAAACGGTGGAAGAGTGGATAGTTGCTAAACGATATGGGCATATGTGATATGGTGAACCGGATCGGAGAGATCCAGTGAGCGGCTTAGCAAAAGGAGCGAGATGAGAAGGTGAGATTGGGACATGATTTCTGAGTAGTGCTCAGTCACGCACCTCACCTGACCTCTTGGCTAGCCAGCTTTAACCGTGTTTGCTAAGGGTGCATCTGTCACGGGCACGCACTCAATGATCTCGACTGATTACGATGCACTCCCCCGCTGGATAGGTATTGCACTAACCATGCCAGCCCCACCTGCGTTCCACGGAGCCTGGTTAATTAAAGAGCGGTATAATCGTTTCGCTGTAAATTCTGCTATTATGTAAAGAATGAACAAGATTCGGAGGGTTCAGATATTTCCGAAATGCTGTAATGCCACACAGTTCAAATTTGATTTATTGTTAGCAAATAAACAGGCGCATAACTATTCCTTGTGAGGATTAGGATGAAAACTCTGAACTAAGGAATACTTTTTTCAGGAAACTACGTGCGTTGGCATATGCTCATGGTAACATCCACGCGGATGGGCAGCATCCGTGTCCGGATTTGGCTGTCACTCCGGCCTGCACGGTGACAGCCAGAGGAAGCCTGCACCTACAGAGCGGCCATGGGTGGCTTGCGCTGTACCACGAACAGTTCCACCCACATAACCCATATCCAATGTAAGGCAGAAGGAATAAGACTGGGAGGCAGATGGATGGAAGCCACATTTCATCGACGGAGCCACGCTCCTTCAAAATACACAGCAGAAGCAGCAGCATTGCAGTCTCTCTATGTAGGGAATCACGCGAACCAGACCTATAAAAGAAGTTGGCTGGGCCGTAGTCTGTTTTACAATAGATGAAACTCCACTTTGAGCCCAGCACGGCCACGATGACCGTGCACCCGTCAAGCCTCAGCAACTATTCATAGTCTCCATTAGCCAGTAATCGAGGTGCTGGATAATGGGCATTTAATACCCAGTCAGCATTCACATCAGGTGCAGCCACACCGGGGATCTCAAACAACCGACAAAAAATTTGATGAAACCTAAAAGCATAAAATTGACACAATATGCGATAGAATAACAGAACTGAACAGATCAAATAAAGTGGAATACTTTTTATCCAGACTATGATGATCCAGTTTAAGTATAATTCGGTGTAGCCAACTGCAGTGAAGAAGTATGCAGCACATGACGGTTTAATTAATATGACTTCCATGGCTCAAGAAACTCGTCTGTTTAAGCAATTCGGTTGTGGCCACTGCTGTAACACTGCATGATGCAGAAAGGAAGATGGCCATGCCGTTGGACCAGTGTCACACTGAGTCGCTTACTGCACACAATCGGAGCTATAGCAGACACGATTGTTACTAGGCAAGGCTTCCGAGATGGACGTATTTGCGGAGAAAACTCGTGGGTACCACAATTTCGGATGTGTAGCTCCGCAAATTATGAATGGTGTGAACCAAACGCTTGTTTTGTCTGCTTTTTAATCAGTGGTGACATGAATGATGCTGCTTTATTCCACGGGGTGGGATGTTGGTGTGTGTTCAACACATAAACTTTGCTATCCCCTCCGAAATATATTTAATGATGTAAACGTCGTGTGGAATTCGACGTAGATATGACACATTGCTGGTTAAACTTTACCTTGGTCACCTAGGCGAAATGAAGTTGAGTTTCTGTCTTGCCTTCAAAGCCCGGTCTACGTGATCGGTATGTGGTCGCAAGCACAGGCACAGCATTTGGAGAGAATTTGACGAGTCCAGTCATCCTAACCCCATTCACAGGGAGCAATAGTGCCAACATAGCTATCTTGATGCTTTTCGACCTGCTCCGAACAGACGAACTTACACGGCACAGGAATGCTGAATCGTATTCAAGTGAAGCGCTTTAAGAAAACCACTTCCAGATGCTGCCCACGTAGGTGCTGTGGAAGCGTGCCTTTAATATCTTATACTTGAAAGTATAAAACTGCTGAACGTTCCGTGTCCATTACATGCCAATTCTCACAGGATCCACTTACGATACTAGGAATTGCCAGCTGTCATGATGATCAGGCGTACACTGGTGTCAGTAAACGCACGAGATCTTTTGGAAAAAGTAGGGAGCTGACGAGGAGATTTGACGTGGCACATTGTGATGCTTCTCGATAAAAGCTAAAAACTACGAACACTGGCGTTTGCTTGTTGCTGCTTGTCTATCCAAGGAATGGAAGAATACGTCCACTTTTCCACCACTTATATGAAAGAATAGGAAGTTCCAGGCGATCAGCAGCTTTGCAACCTATTAGTACCCCAACGATAGCAGACCCAGTTCAAATGTTCGTGATGCGTGAATGATGCGGTGGTATTGACCTGCGCAAGTACTTACTGGATTCCTGGGACTACCAGGACCTCCAGGATTTTCGAAATACCATGCTAGGAAATGCACCGAGTGGTTATTCTCATATTAAATAAAATGGTTCCCTGGTAACTCGAATTGAAGACGGAATGCACTCAGCTATTAGATACCTGCTTGTTGAAGCATTTGATGGAAGTTTTCGGCACCACTTATGGGAACTAAGCTTAACAATCTATGCGGCAATGCTTTTCATATGACCATTTTGATTGGTACCGGTGGAGTGGTTCTCAAATGGTCTATTGATTGCACTGCGGCGGTAAAACCTTAATTTAACGCAATTGAAGACAAAATCAAAGAGGAAGGGACAACAAAAGCAGACTCGTATCAGTGGAGTTATAGCTGGATTCTCATTTGTTCAGAGCTGTTAAACACTTGTGAATAGAAAGTTAGATACGGTGAACGCCAGCGTGTCGATGAGACCTGCAGTCTCCGTCGTCCCTAGTATACCATTCTCCTCCGCAATACCCTATCTTTGCGACTAATTATAGCTTTATTGAACCTACGGATAAATCCACACCGTCTTATAGGAATGACTGAGGATTAACTCGGTTAGAATCAGGATCGCGCTTCTGAAAGAACAAAGCAGACGCTGTCTGCACAATCTAGGAGCTACGAAATAATTTGAAACGCTGGTAGCCTAGCTGGTTGTTCAGCTGTTGATTGATTCGCCGAGCTTGGTTAAATGGTCGCATACCTTTCGATACCATGTGAGATGACATCGTCAGTGCAGTACCTCGCGGTGCATGATCCCAGTAATTGTCTCCTCTATTCGTGGTCGACGGGTAGGCGAATTCGTCCCGTGATCTTCGCTTATTTTCCTCAGCTGCCGAAGCAGTCGATCGATTTATACGCTGTGTATCTCTTTTCTGGTTCTGCTTTCCGTATCATCAGAGATGTTTCCTTCTGAGTTGTTCTATGGGGTGAATGTTAACGCGCATGTTGATAGGTTTATTAGAACAGAACTAAGCTTCGAGGAATTCTCTTCATTTTTGTGTCTTTACTTGAGTCAAAATCTCCGCCATGTTCCAGTCGAAGCTATGCGCTCCTCACCCATATGCTCTGAGACTAGTGGCGACGCATTTTGCTTTCTCCATCAAATTGGTGTTCTGGTATCGTGATCGACGATTTCCTTCCTCTCTATCGTACATATGTCTTCTAAAGTTCTTGCAATTGATTATTTTTAAAAGACGTTTGTTGGTTCTAGCTCTTCCCATTGGTCCTTTATTTCAACAGGGTTCTTCACCAAGTACCGGATGGCTTGTGGACAACCATGACATGGTGTTGTTTGGGAAATTGAGCCGTCATTTCAGTTATTTTCTTCATATACGGCCAAACGATCCATTTGCTTGCCTTTGACATCGAAGCGTTCTTTGTAGGCTTGTGGGTTAAGCACCTGCGGACGAAGTTGCGTGAGCATCCATTACGCTCAACTGAATTAACTAGTTGTTACTCTTCCTTCAGTTTTACTTCCGCAGTACTACAGTGTATATCAGTAATGCGAAATAGCTTCCATACTTAGCTTATTTTGTGACACTTTGGGTGATTGTTATTGAAGTTCAACAGTTGTTCCGTATGTGTGCCTTTTTTAAATGGAAGTTTGTAATTCGCTGTCCAATGTTCTGCTCACAAATAAGTCCAAGAACGGGTTCCCGTTTTCCGTCTCCAGCTCCATTCCAACTGAATACCATCCATTGCTTTGTTAAGTAATTGGTGTACGAAAGCCACATCACTGCGGCGTCCCACAGGGATCGGTGTTGGGGACGCACACATTCCTGGTCCTCATCGATGAGATCGCGAGTGTCATCTGGTCAAATTTCCTGTTTTTTGCAAAGAACATCAAGATATAGCGGGCGACCGTTTTTCAGGATGAGTACGACTTACTGTACAGAGACTTAGACCGTGCCTTTGAAACGTCAAAACTAAAGCTACTTCCATTTAGTGTAGACAGTTGCGAGACTGTAAATGTACGCCACAACTCCACTTAAGCAAATAAGCTTAGAGACCACATGCTGAAAACTGCCTCACAGGAGCGCGAGCTTTTGGTGGTAATGCAAGACGGTCTCGGTTGTTCTACGCAGTCCTTGAAGGCGTCCAAATCTGCTAACCACCACGTTGGTCTCTGACGGAGGGTGATCGGGAGGTTTGACTCCTCTATCTTCCCCAAAGTGCACAATGCGTATGTGAGGTTCCGCGTAAATTACGAGATTCAGGCTAAGCAACCTCGCTCGAAGCACGATCTGCTTGCACTGTAGACCTCACAGAGAATGGCAACGACAAACTTGCGACTGAACACATTAGGAGTGGACAGCGGAAGATATCGCCGTTTACGGCGCGACTTCCTTCTGGTGAATTAGATCTTGAAAAAACCCAGTCACCCTTGCCGCCACGTCCAGAAACTTGTTTCAGCACAAAATTGATGGACACCAACTGTAACTGGCTACGCATTACTATCGGCTAGAATGCCGTCGGAACTATTGTTCTCTTCGAGTATTTCACTCCTGGAACGTTTTTTCGACTTTTAGTTTTTCTGTTCTTTCGCTCCCCTTTTTTCTACAACGACTCGGCAATACACTATACCAGCTGCATTACCTTCGATTTTAGTACATTTAGTGACAATAGGAAGCAGACAAACATTGTGCTCCCCAACCCCAAGAAATCGGTATAAACGGATTTATATGCGTGTGTAAATTAATACACATGTGTATTAATGGACATGACTTAAAGTGCACTTACATTGCATACCACGATTACCTCTGTGAGACCATCGGTATAAAGCTGAAGTTGTTGAGAAGTATTTTTAACCTTTAGAATTTTTACCGTGATCATCCTGCGGGATCTGTTAAGCTTAAACTATTTTACCTGTATAAAACCACTGTTTTATTTTTACCACTTTATCGTCCACATGACTTCCACATAAAGCTCTCATTAGGCAACGGTAAGCACAACTTCTCTATGTTTCCTGATTCACAGATAACTCAACCGCAGGATTTCAATGGAGAACAAGGTCGGTCAGGCGTTGATGCTTCCGAAGAGAGCAATGAGAACTTAGCATTCTTTTGGTTTCTCTATCAATAGCAAAAGGATTTTTATCAACCTTAACATGGCTTAATGACATAAGCTGCTGCCCCGTGGTGCAAACCGCCAGCGACCATGGGTTCGTTTCACTAAACGGGGTCGATTTTATGTGTTCCAGTGATCAAGCCCAAGAGGAAGAACCAACCGTCTGGTGCTTCTCCCGATTCCTAGTTTGCATATCCGATTTTTACTCAACTTGCAATGTACTAAATATGTCTCAATTAATCAAATTATTTAGGAGATAGCAATAACACTATGTGGGATCCTGTTTGCGGTCTCATGTCTTAACTCAAGGACAAGATGGACACTAGAAGCCTAAGAGCTCCACACATCACACCTATCCAATGAGCTGTTAGCTGCAGTTGCTTTTGCTTCTAGACAACTTACTAACCAGTTACTTACTTAAGTAGAATTTTCTCCCATCTAGACTCACTCAGACAACCATCACGCGCCCGGCAGAGCACCGTACGCAGGGTTTCATCATTTCGGGAATCGTCAGCAATGCGCATGCCATCAGTACACAGACCAAACTGCTTATAATGCCATAGGTTAATTGGCTGCTAAAGTTTGGTAAGCTCGTCGCTTGATAAGGGGGCTACCCTATCCTCTGCACGGCAGCAACCTGCAAGTCAGTGGATTGTGAGCGGCGCTACATCACATATAGTAACTTATTCACGATGGTCGTTGCCGTCCCCCGTAGCTAAGTGGTCTCAACCACGGACTGGCAACAGTCGAGTTGCGGGCTCGAGCCTTACCATTGTACGACGGAATGCGCACTGCCGAAGTTTCCCGAAAGGACGATATGCGCGTACAGTGCTTTTCCGGATGTGTGATGACTGTCTGAGTTAGGCACGATGTGACGAATTTCTACCTATAACATTCAACTCCCCCTACTACTCCTCCGGAATTTGTTTATTGCCAAAGTTTGGGGGGCTTTTGAGTTAATAGCACTTTTAATCTATGGGAAGAAACGTGGACATAACCGAAGTGCAACAAGTGGGAAAGTGACCGAGCTAGCGGTGTTCACGCTGGCCAGTTACGCTGTCTTTTCGAAATGACGTCATGGGCAGAAATGAGCACACCAGTTCAATGTTGTTCCATCCCCAGTGTTAAGTTTGGCCGGTAGCCGATAGACAAAACAGAACGCGCAGGGGTTGTATGGAACCGTTTACTGAAATCTTCCTACGTTACAGTGTCTAAAAATGTCGTAACGAAAAATCAAGGAACTAACAAAGCTAATGCCAGGTCATTGTCAAACAATCATGTAAACGCAATTGTTTACGAGCAATATTCAATTGCATATGTGCCACCAATCTCTTCCCTGGCAAAGACTGTAGACTCCGAGTTGATACTGATCAACTGGATTAGGCATGCTTTTGAACGTTTTAACTGAGGTTGTTCCGCATCCGTTTGCGGTTTCTCGTTTTGTGAGGCTGCTTCGCCGGTCAGCTTTTGCGTCAGTAGCAGTCGATTTTTGATCCTGCTCATGCGGTTCGAATGAGCGTGGCTGGATATATTTAAAATGGCGGTGCACCACACTGCTATCCTTCAGCTGCAGCTCCGCTTGGTTACTCTTTGAGGACAAATGCGTAGCACCTTGTCAGCTTACTTCATGAAGCAGTCTTTTGTACAATGGATCAGAATCATTGAGACAGATTTCCTCTGGCATCTTGTCATCCCCACACATCTTTTCCTGCTTTGCTTTCGAAAAAGGAGGTGCAAGCTTGCTTGTAGTGGGCCCTAATATCAACTCCGCGGGAGACTTCCATGTCGATACAGTCGGCATAGTCCGGTAAGAGAACAGTTGATTCAACTAATTTTGCGGAATTTCATGCGTCTGCTTGAGGAGACTTTGCTTAACAGCAATCTCCTTATCTCATCTTCCACCTTTGATCTCAGTATGATAATTGCCCTGAAGGAGCTGGGCTGAGTTCCGGTCGCAATTTGCCACTACCCTCATATCCGTTCACTTTTCCCGGTTTATCATCAATAACGTCAGATTATTGGTTGAATACATCCTCCAAGCGCTGGTCAATGGACATAAATTGCACTGTCTCCAGCGTAACCGGGAGGCATATAATCCAGTCAAGCCCGAGTGAGTTTGGACAGTCATTCGCCGCAACATATGCATATAATATCTGCTTCCCCCCTTAATAATTAACGTGAACAGTGGATTTTCCAAGCACCAGTATCAATTGTCCGGTGTATGTCCGTAAATTGATTCCCAGGGGGGTAACTAGGGTACACTTTTAACAAATACAGCATTGATTATGGTAACTGAGGCGCTGGTATCAACTTCAGTTTAATCAACTGGCTTTCCATTTCCAGTTGCACAGTGTAGGATGGCTGAATGCTTCACATGCTCGGCGTAGCGTTCCGAATCGTGTTTAGCTGGTCATCTTTGTCTGAAGACTGGACAATCTTCACGGGCTTCTTGGGAAATCGTGAGGTCACAGCTGTGCCAGTTTTTGACCGGTAAACTGGGGTCAAGTGCCCAAACTTTCCACACTGGCAGCAGACACACTGTTTACGACGACATTCCTCGACCGATAAATGCTGATTTCCACATCGGTAACATGTAAAAGATGATTCGGACCGTCTCGAGTTAACACTGTTTCAGTCGATGGCTTGGATTTTGTCTGTTTGAGGTTGCTGGGAAAAGGCTGCTAACTGTTTATGGACATTCTCCAGCTGCCGAACAATATAGCAGGCCTTCTCCCAGCTCATCACAGTCTCATCTTCTGACGACAGCCTTTCACAAGCCTATTGGTTACGGATACCGGATATCCAACACTGTAAAGCCATTGCTTCTTCGAACTTCGTGGCTGGGATTTCAACATACTGACACTGGTAAGGGCTGCTGAATCCTGGCAATGAAATCAATGATACCTTCTTCAGGGTTTTGACGCAAGGTCGAGACAGAATGCCGTGCAGTGTATATGTTCGATCGTGAACCCCATAAAACACTGACGACTTATTGCGCGCGGTTAAGTGCCACCTTCTCACCGACATGGAGGGCATCGAAGAGTTTTTGGCCTGCATCCCCCGGAAAATGTCCTAGTACTTTTATTTTGTGGCTCACTGAGAGTACCCTATTTGGTTGCAAAACGGGTAATAGCCCCAAAGAATGCAACAAGTGTGGTGTTGGTTTCTCTGAAGGAATATTCTAAAGTAGTGTAGGAAGATGCAACCTTGCGGTAGTTGAATTCCGTCGGCAGATTGGTAAGTATGAGCAGTAGCCGATAGACGAAAAAGAACGCGCAGGCGTAGTTTGGAACCGTTTAATGAAAGATTCCTTCCTTATAGTGTCGAGAAATGCCTAAACGACAAACAAATGTAATGCAGAAAGCAATGCAAGTTCATTGTCAATCAATAATGTGAGCGTCTGTGTAGAAGAAAGACATTAAGTGCATTTGTGGCGCCCAAATAACTCAACCTGAATATTCCAAGCGAGAACGAGGTAGATCCTGCCTTGCCGCTTCTGAAGACAGCAACGAGAACTTAGCAGTCTTTTGGCTTCGCTCTCGATGGGAAGAGGAGTATATTTGATAATAACATTCTGAGAACGCGATAGCGATAACATATCTTAGAGCAACCACTCTACGGATGCTTGATGATGACCCAGCACACCTCCCAATTATTTGACGGAGTTTTAGCTTCATTTGCTTTGACATTTGTTGGAGTTACATTTAACTTAGGTTAAACTGGTGAATGTTGTTTGCAATGTACTAAGGCAAAATGACTAACGTACAATCAATAAATCAATGAGACCGGAGAAAGAATTAAAAGAACTTTATTTAGATAACGCACTAATTAACTATTAAATTAATTGTGTAGCAACGAAGCAACTAGACGAACAAAGGTAACTGCTATTAGATGAGAATAAACCTGGGGCGTGATCACAGTTTGTGGTTTGGGTGAACGGATCCGACATGAAACTAGCGGGGTGAAAACTGGTCCGGTGTCGGTCATGCGAACTGACCCCACAGCCCTTGCCGGATGGGGAAAAGTAGCTTTTATCCGGTATAGCGTGCAAGGACCACAGTCATTGTGTAAACAAGAGGGAAGTTCGTGGAAATTGGGTGTTGCCCACCCGAAAACACTGCACAACCACGACGCGTTTCGATGTAATTTCATCTCATCAATTGGAGACAGCAGGCCTCGATCCCGCGACCATTGGAATAGTAGCCGAAACCTCTACACATTTGGCTACCGAGTCACGGTGGGCAACGCTTGGCGCAACGGTATATGATTAATTGGTGGGTCAAGTTTTGACTACACGTTGTGTGATTGGATTGCGATGCGCAATCTCAATGTAATGGACTGTGGTTCACATTGAAATGAACCTTAGTCACTGCGATCACTGGGACCGTACTCAAAGCAGATGGAAATTGGGTGTTGCTCACCCGAAAACGCTGCACAACCACAGCGACTTGTGGATTGATGAACTTAAGCAGCTGATGTAAAACCTGACAGTGAGAACTAACCAGACAACAGCAGCTACAATGTGATAGTACTTCACACTTTGATACGGTATGAATAAACTAAGGTTCATATTAACCGATTCTCGATCACGCGTGACAATCCCTATTTACGTCTAAAGAGCGACACGGCATAGCGTTGGTGACCTTTCAAACTGCTAGCTTTCGCGATTGCAACTCCAAGTTCAAGTGGGGCTGGAACGATAGGAGTATCGTGTGAGTGTTTCATCTTCAGCGGGTCGCTGAAACAGGACTTGACGAAAGCCCTTGAAAGGTAGATGGACCTAAAGCAAAGACCGCATCACACCCTTATCAAGCAATTACTGCCCACGTATCTTGCACTGGCTATCTATGCTGGGCCGATTACTTGAAGTAAGAAAGGGTAAACAAGTTAATCCGAAGGCAATTAGAAGGATATAGCTAAATAGTTGTAATAATAAGATACGTGAGAAAATATAAAAGTAAAAAGAAGGCTTAAGAGGAGTCAGTTAGAATGGCAAGGTTTGTTGTTACTACCAAAAAGCAGTGAGTTGACTCGCAAAATCCTCAACCGTAGGTTCCGTAACCACATGATCTGGAAGTGAGTTCCAGCGCTCTACAATTCGGGGCTACAAACGAGTTTCCGCCATACTGCGATCAGAGCGCGGTTTAGGTAGCTTCAACGGTGGTGGCAGAGGCTAAGTAATTTAGTGGGACCAAATAGCCATGACAAGTCTGGACCGATCTTTCTCGTCAAACTACGGTAAGTGAGGATCAACTCCCTGCATCTCAAGTAGTGAATTGAGTGCATCCGCAAAATAAGCAATGGTTCAGGATACGTCTATCCCCGGAGACGTTGCATTAATATGCAACCCAATCCTACATCTTTGTTAAGTCCACCTTGTCTCCGATAATCCATGGACGACAAGTCTGGATACAATATTTCAAGTGTGGTCGCTAGATTGCCGAGAATAACTTCACAAACATATCTGCCGTTAATACTCCGAAGGAGCGGCGGAAGCCTCTGCAAGCGGCCTTCATCCAATTGTCGCCAGAGTGTAGAGCTGATGAGTGAATGACACGTAGATCAACCTGCTGAATGACAACAGAAATTTCATCGTTGTCGACAACATGTCATGCCGGGGGACTGACAGTCGCTATTCGGAGAACAGAAAATTCGGCCAAATTTCTGGATATAAACCATATGGGTGACAATCTCCTGGGCCTATTCACGTCACTGTGAATTGTCGCATAATGCCCAATGCCATCCACAATATTCCAGAGCTTAAGATCCAACAAACATTACACATCAAGCTCCCAGGAAACTTATTCATATAAGTCGCGAACTGCTATGTCCTTAGTACGGGGCCCTGCGGAACGCCAGTAAGAACAGCTTGCCTAATCGAAATGCTGCGCCACCTCCAAGAAAGCAGACACCCATTTCAGAGCGTGACTAGATATTCTATGTGATCTCAACTTTGTGAGGGTCTAATATAAAAAACAGTGTCAACAACTTTGGAAATGTCTGCAAGTAGCATGTCCATAGCGTGGCCGTCCTCTACCAACCCGAACCAGCTTTCTCGAGCCACCAGTAGATTCGTATGGTAGGAAAAGCTCCTACGGAATCCGTATTGCAAGGCATTGAGCAGGTTGAATTGGTTCCCTATTCCAGTACCAGTCTTTCAAACAACTTGACTACCACGCATGTCAAACTGACAGGTCAGTAGTTCACGGGTATATTATTGCCACTGCTCTTGAAGATAGCATAGACGATGGCCTGCATCCATGCTGAAGGTAAAACGCAACTGTTCAGTGATTTCGAAAACACCCATGGGAGAGGATCTCTTGGTTCAGTAACCAATTCAAATAACCCCTTCGGATGTAGGTGGTCAGGGCCGGAAACTTTAGTGGGGTTTATGTCAAACAATAGCTCGAAGATCTGATACACTGTTATGGTAAATTCAGCCAACAAAGAATCCTTGAAACCAATTCAGCCAGTAGTAAGGACGTCTCGTGAGCGAAGGCCCTAGTATACTGTTCGCTAAGTATACAAGGCTTGTCATAGTCGGTGTGCACATGGGTCCCGTCTGCTGGAAATAATGCTGGCATAGACATATTTGCGTCGTTGCGCCTCTTTAAGTAAGCAAAGAACTTGTGGTGATTAGCTGAGGTCGACTCAACTAAGACCTGCTCGTATTGGAGATCAGCAGTCCTGAGATGTTGTCTACAACTATTTCTAATCGCTCGACAACTGTCGTAGATGCTAACTGATGGAGCTGCTTGGCGCATTTGCCAGCATCTAGACCGTTTCTTGCGTGGATATTTGCCGGTGAGACCTACCCATGGATGATGGTCCGCAATGTTCTTTTCCTCTTGACTGGAAGGTCGGGGACCAAAAATCTCCGTAAATATACCTTAGATTTATCTAAGGCTAACTGAACAGAGTTGGCCATCGAGATCTCACAGTTCAGAAGTGAAGTCATTGCTCCCATTGCAATGATCATCATAAAACGTTCAGGTAGAGCGGAAATTGATCTTCGGATGACAACTTGAAAACCTAAAATTCGGAGGCATTACTCACAAGACCCGCGCCTGATTTTAGGTCCCTAATGACTCTTTCAACTTCAGTCTGTCTGCCAGTGGACGACCAAGCCGCACACTGACATTACTATCCCTGAGTTTGAATGCAAAGCGCAGTAACCGTTTGCGTTCTTCCGGGGTTGTAAGGACCAGGCGAAGAAGCAGGGGTCGTGGGTTTAGCGTACCGACAGGGAAATGCCACAGTCTGGTCATTTATCTGTTAGTGACACCAGGCAAACCAGGTGGAATCAGCTTGGTGCGGCACAGTTTGAGCCACTTGATGTCATCTAGTCTTCTCAAGGAAGAGCTGCCACAGATTCAGCAAAGTTAAGGAAGATAATACTGCTATCCGTAAAAGAATTCCCTTGACAACAAATGTCATGCTCTCTGAAGACTGCAAAGTGAAACGCGCAGGCCGACATTATGTCAAAAGAACATGGCTATTATTTACACGGCTTGCTTACTCGAGTACTAGACTCCAAATATTCCAAACCTAAGCCTTTGGTTGTAATTGGTTGTCACCAGCCACCGTACCTCAGGCGACGCACCTACCTCATGATATAGTTAAAATGGTGTGTGAGTAGTTGGATCGTGAATTATTCGTGTGTACACATTATAGCCGTCTCCTTCTTCTTATCGTCTTCTAACTTGAGCGCTTCCTACAGATAGAATAGAAAATTTGACTACGTTGTACTGGGCGAACACTAGTGCAACGGGGCCGCTGCCTGCAATTAAGCGTGTTACTCCTATTACAGACTCGGTCTTATTTATGTCCCCCAGGATGCTCATCCTAAAGGAGATGGTCTCTTCAATGTTGGGTTTCGAGTTCGATGACTTCAAACGGGAACGAAACCGGTTGTGTGATGTCGGTGGAAGGAACGAGTAACACCGAATATTCTCCAGCTAGTCTCATAGTTGAACTCACTTCATAATGGATTCATAACATTTCACATTGGCTCATGCCCGCTGGACTGTTCACCAGAGGGATGAACTGGGTTCATTGTGTGTGAACGCAGCACTATCCATCCAATGGGTAAGCAGAACAGCCATGGAAAACATCGAAGTAATGAAGTGTCCAGGCTGTACACGGGCAAATCAGTCTTGATACCACTTGAGTTCTTAAAGCATAAAACTGATGAATTTTAACAAATTTTTAATCTAGATTATTTACCTCCTTGTATCAAGCCAGAAGGTCCTTTGGTTGTAGTCAAGGAACCGGTTGACACTAATACGGTATGAAGGATTACATTCGCAATTCTTAGGTCTCTAACTACACGGAATAAGCGGCACGTTATCATGTATCAACCGGTCTCTGAATCTTCATTGCGTGGCGCCTGTTCTACTTAACTACAAGTTAAGATTACAGAGGCGTCCTAGTCATGCAGTTTGCACGCACAGATTATCTTAGTGTGATAATGCGTATGGAACCTGATTTACAGAGTTGCGCTCGTCAAACTTCACAGTTGACCGATTTTTAAAATGGACACTGGATCCCCAAGGCACTGGATCACTTCGCACGACCATGTGAGGTTAGTTAGCACTATGAGTACATGAACATCTAGTGAAAGTTTGTTGGCAGGGGCACACGAGTAGAATCCTGAGTTTCAGTTGCAAACGTTAAACCTTGGGTTTCTACTTGATCTCTCGTTCTTTGGACCTGTCGGGTAAGTTTTATGACTACAGATGGAAACGGTGAACTCAAGGGAATCAGAGCGGCCATAATTTCAAACTTAAACCACGAGGTCTAAACAGAAGACAATCCGTGATTTATGTAACAAATTCGAGAACGTGATCGCTAACGATAAGATGCTTGAGTGCCACCCATTCGGACTTATCGGCCAACCATCAGTGACGGATTATACACGGGGCAGCGTGAGAATAGGATGAGTCGATTGGAGATGCAGGAGGGATTATGATGAACACAATGGAAGGGAATGCAAATTCGCTTCCTCAAAAGCAAACCTGAGCAGGATTTGAAAGCTGACTATCATCAAAGTTGCACAGTGGAGACAGAATGCACGTGTCGGTTGAGTTTCGAGGGTCCTTTCGCAGCATCTATCTGGATCAGATACATCGTACAATCTCAGCGAACACAGTCAGTCTAGAACCACATTCTTAAACATGCAGCTTAAATTGAGATCCCAGGGGAAGATCGGGTTGATTCAGCTTCCAGCCTGTGCCACTTGACTACAGGGATGTTTGGAGTGGTTTTTTGAGTGTTCATGGAAATATGAAACTGCCTTACAACGATTTCAGAGTAACGATTCGGTGTCTATATCGGCCTACTGGGCACAAGTTTCAATAAGCGATTTTTCTTGTGCTTCCCCAATTTTTTACACATTTACTTCGAATCGAACCAAGTTAGAATAAATTAAATCTGGGTGAAGTGCCTCTTGTGAGGCACATGCTCATCAGTATAATCGGTAAGTATTTAGGATAACTTTTAACGAAGCGTGAGAGCTGATAACGTCTCACCGGTCTGAGTGATTGGATACTCCAACACACCGCTTCTCGGGTACTACCAGTGGAAGTAATTTCTGTCAATGTGAAGCCACTAGCTAGCATCAAGCAACGTTCATATAAAGTAACAGGACTTTGGATGGTTTTGGACGTTGGTATGCTTTCAGTCCGGTTCCACTTATTTCGGGTGCTATCCTTTGGAAAATCAGTTTACTTCCCCAAGACACAGGCAACGGCAGACGAGTTGCATGTTACTGTAATAGTGCTCTTTGCATCCTTGAAGTTGTTCGGACTCATCCACGTAGATGACCCTATTTGTCATCAAGCATTACGACATCAGTGTTGTACTCGGCGTTTCATCATTAGGAACTATTGGTTGTGTGTTCGGATTGCAACTCATAAAGTTCGTTCGAATCGCTACTTATGTGATATAAGCCTTTCGCATGGCGCTCAGTTAAACCGCTTCCGAAGTGGAGGTTTTCATGATGGGGCACACCATCGTGAGCTCATTTCGAAACCGGTGCACCGTCCACCGCTACCTCCCGGGTTCCAGTCGCAGTTCCGGCTGTCATTGTGTGTTCAGTCCAGGCCAAGACGAAGCCAGCCTTGAAGTACAGTGTTGGAGAAAACAATATTGGAATCAATCCACTTCAAATGTGGTCCCACATCGGGTGTCGCCATCTAAACGCAGTATTGATTTCTCCCCGTTAGAAATCATATCCATGCTGTTCTGCTTGTTCTTACGTTCCATCAAAATTTATCAAAACGAACAAAGACACTCATGAAATCCTATGTAGCAGACAAGCACTATTTCTGTGATTAAACTGGATAACTAAACACGCTTATCTAGCTGACATAAAATAAGATACAGTAAATATTCTACTTGTATCGCCTTGTCGCCCCATCAGAAGCGCCATGCGCGATTGATGGGAAGAGTAGCACCGGCATGCTCACAAAATGTTTGTGCGTGCACATACAGCGGGTGGTGAAAAGATTACGACACGTCTGCCGCTGCATGTATGAGACATTTGATCAGTTGGGAGTTGGGCACATCTCGCGGATAACCGAACAGCCTCGTTGATGTGCCCGCAAAGGATAACCCGGTCTAAGGCATGACCCGATGGATAGAGTTGACGCGTGCCTACTTCAGCGCAAATCACCGTACCCGTTCCAACTACGTGCCATAAGAATATCCCACTTGCTGTACCTAATTTCACTTAAATAAACGTATAAATAAATGATATATTCCTCGGCGATGCGAGATGCAGCCCAACTATGTGGTCTGATCAATGTCTACAGCAGGATCGCACAAATTAATCAATTTTCACGCTTTATACAATGAATCTAAAACAGGTATTAAAGTTATTGACAGGTTTAAGGTATTAATGAAATTAAAACGCTAGGAACAATAACAAATGCAGATTTAAACAAATGTCCAGGTAAAGTAATACGGCCACTCGTGGAACCGTCCCCAAGGAACCTTCTTCCATGCAAGGTATTCCCTCGAAAGGTTTCGCTCGCACTTACATGTTGCGCCTGGCCGCGTGCCGGTGGGGCATAGTAGCATATGAGCCATCACCTGTTTATCATATGTTGCGTTCTTTTTAGGCCTGCTTTTATACATGTATTATGAGCGATGAAGCGTCAGCCCAGTCAGTCATGCGGATCATTCAATTATGCCACTTTTTTATATGCCAGTCACTTGGTGGCAATGTACCTTGCACAGATAATGTCTTTTATTATCTGGAAGCTATAATCCGTCACCACAGATCAGCCCAGTCGTGGTCAACGATGCAATAAGGAAGAATGTAAAAGAAGATGAAGAAGAATTGTGTGAAAGAGGTACTACATCGTAATGTAAAAAATAAGCAGGTATGTTTTTACATCAGCGTAAAAATAACTCGAGCCGATCATACGATCAAATTGTGTGCGTGACAGCCGCAGACAGCAAACTGTACGAGTTGTCCATAGGCAGAAAGTCAAATAGGGAATCCGTTATTACCATCACTGAATTCCAGTATATGCTTCTGGACAGTTAACCAGAAAAGGTAGCCTAGTGGTTAAGGTAACAGGGGTCAAGCGCCGGGTTCGGCTTTCAAACGATCATTTGCACCGACCTGGAGAGTAAACGGATGGATCAAATAGGCAGTGAACCACAATGCTCAAGTTATACAATGTAGCCAAGAGCATTTTCCAAGTGATTGGCTGTTAAGTTGCTTCAAGTCAAACTTCAAACTCACAGGGATGAAACCAACTGCATGTTATTGTAATAAGTTCGGTACTGCGGGTTCCAGCGACCAACGAACTGGCCGATTTAAAACAGGTGCAAATACTCCGTTGGATATCGGAGACATTCAGGCGAGCTGAGTGCCACAGCGAATAAATGCAGAAAATTGTTGGCCCCAGACGTTTATCTGATCAGCTGACCCCTCAATCAGAGACGATAGAATGTACATAAACAATAGAGTTGCTCGATGACACGGAGTGAAGCGAATGTCCGAAAATGCAAATCGACAAGCTCCAATGTGTGTGTATTAAGACTAATAGAAAAATGTGCTTCACGAACGGTACATTTAGAAACGTTAGTTGTTTCCAAAGCTTGCAAACCAGGCTCTTCAGAACTTTACCATGGGTAGCTTGGTCGCGGCTAGCCCCCTGTTACGGCAGTTGTTCCTCTGAGATTGGATTAGTAATGGATATGTGGAGTCCCTAAATTTCCAACTGTCCCATTAATCGGAAATCTGGTTGGCTGACACGAACACCGTAGTGCAGGGATGTACAAAGTCATGCCCCCGCGGGCCGAAATGCGGCCCACGGTAACATCGCAACGGGCCCGCGGCCTCAGCATGAAATACTAAATTCAGACGGACTTTTTCCCTACATGTGAAGTTTTGTTATTATCTTAATGTCAGACTGAATATGGCCCGACATATTTTTACCTCACAAAATGTGGTCCTCCTTGCAAAAGTTTGGACACCGCTGCTATAAAGCGATTGCGTCCGTCATGCATGACCGTGTTTAGAACAATATTTGTACTATGATATTAAGTACATAAGGCGTTATCTTACATGGTTCCATCAGTCCGGGGCAGTTCACATCTGAAGAGCTTCACGAGGTCTTATCTACACGTAGCTGACACTGCTTGAATAACAGTGGGTGTGCCGCTAAACACTTCAAACAACAATAGACTCTGCTGGCCTTATTCTGTCAAGCAAACGCTCGTTGTTTCGGTGTGAGAGTGAAGCACGAGCGATTCGTATTGAAATAAACGTGGTTCCTCATGGGACATGCGCTGTCTAATCAGTATATTTGTCCTCGTGCCTAAAGTGCACCCCGGTCATTGATGGAACTGACCTTTGCGACTGACTGGAGTTCTTCAACTGCAATTAGGTTGGGAGTGAAATATGCCTCTTGCTTGACACGTTGCATCGGATGTGGCATGCACTTGTCATTGTCCTGTGAAAGGACAGTCTCACTCGTGAAGGTCACACATTCTAGGATTCCCGCATTTAGCGGTGTGCGTTAATGCGCCCTGCGGACAACGTGCCGGTTGTTTTCATGACCATCTCGGTTGAACTGAAGTACAACTACTTCACTGAAAGAACGGTGGAGTGGGTGTCCGCGAATACTTATCGGAGCACGCTCCGAACGAACCGCCGTGAGACCATGTAGAATCAGAATCACCTATGATCATGCCTGCAGAGGTGTACCAAATATTCACGGAATAAAATTTAGTATTTTCCTTATTTTTACAGTATTTTTATTAATGGACTGGGTTTAGTTTCTGGCCAGTATTTTCAGGCATACATAGCAAATTACAACCAAGCCACACCGAAGCGGTTGAAGAACTCAAAGACGATTCCCACAATTCACCAGTTTCTCCGGGTTTCTTATATGAATCTAAAAACCAATATGAAACAAAATTCCGTGATAATTGTTGATGAAGAACACGGATCTGATCTTGCGGTAACCCCCCACACTTGCGGAAGAGGTCATTATCCTCGTCTTCACACAGCAAGCCTGACAGCACAGATGAATTTCAGAAAAATACAATCTTTTGTTATTCAACAACAACATAGCTGACAGCTTTGTCTGTCCACTAATTTTTCCATTCGAAAACGCTGGCAGTTTCTGTGGTCTACAGATTGGTGAGGCGCTTTTGACCTGACTAGCTCACACCCTATGGCAATATCACTGGTTCGGTTAACTAGACACCAAATACTAGTCTTGAGCATCAGTCAACAATGGGGAAGAAGGTTGCTGATTTTCCTCAAGGTAATTTTCTCCTCTGATCGGTTATTCTTACTGTGGACTATACTATTGAAAAATACTGGACTGGAAGTGGAAGCGGAGAATTCACGTCGGTGTCTTAAAAAATCGCACTACAATGACGCATTGGAGATGCGCACGACTTCCAGAACCCGGTCCATGTTGGGAGAGTGAGTTCCGTTTGAGCTAGAAGCCGCGTTTTCCTGTAATCGAAGTTGTCCTTCCTTTCCACGAGTGGTGAGATTATTTACGATGCACAATGACTTTATCACGGACATTTATGTTCTAGCACCGTTGTCGGCAATTTCCTCTCTGATTACTCACAATGATAACAATGCATTTGTGCAAGACATTTTTTCGCTATGACTTTTCTCAGTTGTTTTGTGGTTTTGAAATCGCTTTTCTCAAAATGGCGCTTGACAAATGGACAACCATGATGTGGTTTGTGTAAAAACTTAGCAGTCACTTCAGATATGTTCTCGGTATGGATTAAAGCGACCCGCTTCCATGTCATTGGTATCGGCTCTCTGTTTGTGGGCTTGTGCTTTAAATATCTGAGAATAAATCCGCTTCGGAATCCGTTGCGTTCGAGCGAGTTACATAGGTGATTCACTTTTCACTCTTTCACTTTCGCAGTACTGTGGCGTATTAACAGTGGTGTAGCGACTAGTCCTGCCGCCCGGGGTGGTAAGATTTTTACCCACAACGGTATTTGTAAATCCATAAGCCCTCATAAACGTCTCATGCTAAAGTGCACATTAGTTTTCTATAAAATGGTTGATGGTTTGGGATATTGGAGCACATGTGGTGAAAGGGCCCAAAATGGGACAAACAAGGGGATCGATAAAAAAATGTTTGTACAAACGTGAAACACCGATCATGGTTGCCGGCATCCAGTTGCAGATTTGTCTGGCACTGTGGTCTACACAGGGACAGCCACAGGACGCCTACCCCTTCAGAGGGACCATGGGTAGCCTGCGCTGCACCACCCACAACTCCATTCACCCACCCGTATACAGTGTAAACCCGAAGGAATGAGACCGGGAGGCATGTGGATTAGTGCCACGTTTCATCAAAGGAGCCGACTCACACTGTTTCTCAGACAAACACAAACGTGCTGTATTTGGGGAATCAAGCACAGACAAGACGGTAGCTCGACCGTCTTTGAGCCGATCATGGCCAAGAGGACCTTGCACACACCCCCTCCAACAACGATTCACCATCGCCTGGAGCCTGTAATCGAGGTGGAGGGTGTTAGACAGGTAGGCACCTTATCAACATGTACATCAAATCAAGCACGTGAAATGTCGAGAACAAATTAATCGTAACATTGGCACCGATTATGCAGCAGGATCACAGAACTGACAAGAAGCAAATAAATTAGAATTAGGTTCGAAAGCTCTAGTTTAAGTGTAGGTTGATTTAGCCCAAGTGCGGTGAAGAGGCATCATGAATGCAACATCAACCTCAGCATATGGCACATTGTTTGTCATACGAAGTATTGAATAAGTATTTTTCCCTCCGCTTATCTGGAAATTTTGACCTTTATATTGGTACTGAACAATCACCCGTTCTAAAAATGCCGTCCCCTGTCACTTGCCGACCGGGGCGGACCGCTCACCCTTTGATACGCCACTGTGTTTTAATTATGAGAAATGGCTCATTAAACTACCCAGCTATTGAGCAATCCACTCAACGTACGGTTATTTTCAACCAGTTTAAGCTTCCATAACCTTTTCAGTTGAATTACGATAAAACATTAGCTCCACGTGATCCTCCACACAATTTACAATTGCAATTATCTGCAATACGTTTTGTCGCATCAATGGCTATCCTTCAGCTATTTTTTCATAGTTATGACCATTGGCGCAGTGAGTTTATATGGGAATTGGGCCAAGGTAACATGTGCTGTTTCTGCAACGCAAGTCTCTTCTTGATGGCATATTCTTGCTATTTACTTAGAATGCACATCAGAAGGCTTCTGTGCACTTCCATGGCTTATGCCTGCGACTCAGTTATGAAGTTGCCGCTTCGATATCCTGGAATATTGGCCAGGTTTGGTCAATTTCCATCATGAAACAATTAGTCATGCGATCCCACTATGGAAGCATTGATATCATAGCACTAAGAAGATGATGGAGATGAACTATGCAAGCGAGATCGTATCGGGTCTCGTGGGTGAAACGGTAGAATTACGCAGGCTCACCATGCTCCTGATGCACTATGCAATGTTATCTTGCAAATGTTTTTGCAAAACCACCAACCACTCTATAATATTTTGATTATTGATGAGAGCAAACCGTAAACAACTGAACAATTAAAATCCCTGGGTGACCAATCTGCAATGGTCGAAGTATCTTCATCAATCAACCACGTCTAGTGCGAGAGAAGAGCGATTCCTTTGATATTTGTCATTGCCTTCACAGGGAAAACGAGGGCTGTCCCAAAGTGTGGTATTAAATTTACACCCCCAAAATCTGAGGGCAGGAGGATTTTCGAGCCTCCAACCATCGTTGCCTGCGCAGCATGGTTACGGCCGGCCTGCACTGATGTGTCTGCAGTGGTCGGATATGTTGGTGCGCGCAAAGCAGCAATGGCAATGTCAGACCATCAACTCAACGAATGGGGCTGGACACTTGGCAGATGACAGAAACCGTATGCGCATACAGATCTATTTCATTCTAATCACCTGCTTACTGTCTGTATGACCGAGTGTCTTCAATTCCGGTAGAGCGACGGTGGCTATCTTTAACTTGCGACATCGTCGCCCTTAAGCTGCTCCCGAACTGTAGGACAAGTGCGGAGATTCCATTAATATGTAGACTGTAAAACTGACGTCAGTTTTTCTGTGTAATCAATGTGAGGAATCATAATTAATGCGGTTTGCAGCTGGTTGCGCAGTCAGCTCGCCACTACACTGAGAACGAAATTCCATTGACGGGAACTCTCTCGGTCTCTGTTGTTTTGCGAGCTCATCGTACTTCTAGGTTGCACGGAGGCGGCTGCGTGCTGTCACCGCCATTCGTATTTGTTATGCTCAGGCTTTTCTACACGGTTGGAGCAAGGTCACTATAAGATCTCATTGACTGATACACACATGACTGGATTTGTTGCATTCTATCAGGTCTTCCATCTATCGGATCATCACGAAAATTCAGCTACTAAAACAACACTGCCTTACGACTATTTCACTGTCGATATGAGTTCCGCTGGGTCTAATGCCGTTCTTCTCAGTGGGTCACCCTAACCCTTTGAATCCTGAATTAATTTACCAGTAACTTTTTCATTGTTTTTGTCATAAGGTAGATTTGGGTTAGTAATAAACACAGAAAGTGAGAAATTAATTTTTATTAACATGTTGACCTTCATTTTTAAGATGATACTTGTAAGTACCAACAGGAACATAGGCCAACAACATTGTCACCATGAAGGTAGGTTACTTAACATGATACTTTTGAAAACCATTCTTTTTGTCCCTGTAGCACACATAAAATATTACAAAAGGAACATTTTGCATGCGGTATTGATTGGATTTTTTGAATCGAACACATTTCACATCTGCCTTCCGCAACAAATATAGGCCACTGAGCGCCACTGTTCAGTGTCCAGATGTTTTAGGCACAAAATACTTATTTTTCCTTCTTCTTATTCTGTTCGTTTAGTGCTGACCTTGTGCTGAGTGAAGCGCTACATATCTGAAAGGATATATTTGGGTGTTGCTCTTCCCAACACTAGCACACCACGACCGCCGTTTCGTCTTGGTTTAGATTCGTTCAGGGCGTCAGCCATGAACTACTAAGCTCTGAGTTCCAACCCAGCTCAGGCTATCTGCACCTGACGAGTCTAAACCAAGACGAAACCGCGGTCGTGGTGTGCTAGCCTTGGGAATAGCAACACCCAAATATATCCATTCGGGATACCGTCCTCGAGATCGGAAGACCAAGGTTTACCTTGAAGTGAGCCGAGGTCTCAGTAGAGGTTGCGAGTCGCAACCCAACCACACAGCGTGCTCCCTAAATGCATCTTTGTATTAATTTCCACTGTGCCAAGCGTTGCTCGCGGATCTCAGTTGCATAGTGTTCAGGGCGTCAGCCATGAACTACTAAGCTCTGAGTTCCACCCCCAGCTCAGGCTATCTCCACTTGACGAGTCTAAAACAAGACGAAACCGCGGTCGTGGTGTGCTGGTTTTGGGAAGAGTAACATTTAAATATATCCGCTACATTTCTGCTTTGTCCACTCTGCCCATGACTGAGTTGTAAGCTCGTTCTATTGTAGGTGCTACTAGATCAGTCATAGTTCCAATCCGCTCTTTGCAACTCACAGGTACTGATACACTTCCACGATAACTGGACAACACATAAACACACTCATTATCCTTCCACTTGAAGAACAAAATTCCTTGTTCTGAAGAATAATAACCAAGTTCATCAAGCTTCATCTTCTTGTCCTCTTAAAGGTAAGGAAGATGTTTTCTGTGCGGACGGACAAGTTCACTGGCAAAAATATGTTGTTCACCTTCAGATGCTCAAATAGTTTCACAGATGTGAAATAATTATCAGTTACCACAACATAACCACCTCCTTTCGTACTTCAGTCGAGTCTGTCCACAACACTTCCCACCAATGCAAATATGTCTTTAGAACTTGCGGTACCCTGTGATTTACCTTGGTATACTTCAAACTCAAAAATGCAAATACATCTCAGCCCGGCACCATATCTTTTAACCACATTTCCCGGCTTCACTGGATTATATCACTTTAATGTTTAACGACGTTTGAAGAGAACCATGTTCTCATGTATGCCCCGCACTGCTTATGGTAATAGAATCGTGTGATAATTGTGACTAAGGTCTAAGCTGCTAAACTTTATCCATTTTAACTTCTGGAATGGCATTGTTGTCATCCAGGTGCTTTTTGCCAGTATTTCGCAATATATGTCTCTCTTCATAGTTCTTGTAACTACTGGTACTGCAACGTTCACATCAATGAACCAGTATTGTTTAGGATGTGGTAACCTATACTAACTAAACAAAACATAATGCCCCAAGAATGCATGTATTTATTCGATGTCGACAAGCCTCGATCTTCCGTGCTTTTACTGGATGTACAAGTTTGCTTGAAAACTTGAATTCCCATTTCACACTGAGTTAGTATTGCGCGAAAAATACCAAACCGCTGTGTTCTGTCCCACAAAATACTGTAGAACTAGGCTCATTTCCAGTGTAAAATCTGGTAGACTGTTTGATACTTTTCGCTTCTAATTATTTTCATATTCAGTTAGTGGCAAATCGCTGCCATTGGAGTCACTGTCTGGAATTTGAACATTATTTTGCAATTCTGCACAACCGGCAGAACCATCGTTAATTCTTCGGCTGAACTGCTCTCACATGATGTATCTACGTCAGAAGATAAATCCCACAGAGCAACTTTTTACTCTCCGTCCAGTACATCTTGTAAGCTATTACTGTCGGCGAAATAAAGATTCACAACATTTTATCATGCAGCACGAAGAATAAAGATATTAATAACCGTTGAATAAATTACTTTCTGTTTCGAGAATCAGTTGTTTAAATCTTTAAATTGTGCACCCACCCATCGTTATACTCGGTAGTCTCAAACTGGTACTATTACGCAGGAGGCCTGGCGGCACTTTCTGGTAACGGAATATATCTTGGGTGCTTGTAATAC
>CALYDF020002855.1:0-46838 GCA_944474145.2 Dicrocoelium dendriticum | reverse complement strand
TAAAATGTTTCGAAATACTGGTAGCTCGGGTTGATGAAATCAATTGTTCATTTGTTCTCCGAGCTAGGCGGTTTTCTCGCAAACGTTTCACCACCATGCGAGGTGGCATCCTCAGTGCAGTGATATATAGCGTACAAGCTTACTAAATGAATTCTCCCTCCGTGATCGACCTGCAAGTGACTTTGAACGTGGCAGTGTCGATTTAGGTCCCGTGACCTCTACCCACTTTCCCCAAGGCTAAAGTCGGCGCCCGAGTTGTTCTGCCTCAAACCGCGTGGCAAAAGGTTCTTTATTTCTTTCTGTCGTAGTGGTTCGTATATTGAATCGATGTCCACGCGCATGTTGATTGAATGTTTCGTTGAGAACCAGGCTTCCAAGAATTCTCTTTCTTTTCTCGTTTCACCCCGTGCCAGGACTTCTGCTTTGCTCCAATCGAAGCTATGTCCTTCTTCATCTACGTGCATTGAAACTATCGACGATGCATAATGCTTTATACAGGCTCTCTTATGTTCTTGTATCCTTGTTACCAATTTTCTTCCCGTTTGGCCAACATAATCCTTTTCACAATCTCGGCAAGGTATTTTGTATACCTATTCAAACAGCATCATCTCATCGTAGCACACAAACCAACTGCCACGCTGAGAAAAACGCTTTCAAAACCAAAAGAAAAACTGCAGGCACATGAACAACGCAATGTGGTATACAAAATACCTTGCCGAGATTGTGAAAAGGATTATGTTGGCCAAACGGGAAGAAAATTGGTAACAAGGATACAAGAACATAAGAGAGCCTGTATAAAGCATTATGCATCGTCGATAGTTTCAATGCACGTAGATGAAGAAGGACATAGCTTCGATTGGAGCAAAGCAGAAGTCCTGGCACGGGGTGAAACGAGAAAAGAAAGAGAATTCTTGGAAGCCTGGTTCTCAACGAAACTTTCAATCAACATGCGCGTGGACATCGATTCAATATACAAACCACTACGACAGAAAGAAATAAAGAACCTTTTGCCACGCGGTTTGAGGCAGAACAACTCGGGCGCCGACTTTAGCCTTGGGGAAAGTGGGTAGAGGTCACGGGACCTAAATCGACACTGCCACGTTCAAAGTCACTTGCAGGTCGATCATGGAGGGAGAATTCATTTAGTAAGCTTGTACGCTATATATCACTGCACTGAGGATGCCACCTCGCATGGTGGTGAAACGTTTGCGAGAAAACCGCCTAGCTCAGAGAACAAATGAACGATAGATGATGTATTGGATGAGTTCTCTTCTGTCTCTTGTGTGGAGCAATGATATCAAATAAACCGTGCACTGTTTAACGCTTATTGCTATGCTATAAGGTTTTGCGTTAGATGTTGCTAGTGCTTAGCTTGTTAGTCTGAAATCCCGTACTGATTGCTTGTTGCTGTACATTCTTCTTTCCGAAGCGAAAACTTTATTCAGTGAGACAACTATCCGTACATTTTTGCTCTGCCGACTGTTGTGTGTCTGCACACAGCGCGGATGAGTTGCGGCCCACGGCTAGTGTTTTGGCTTCCACAGTGTTGTAGCACATGCCGTCACCAGTTTCTAAGCTAGGTAGGTCGACTGATCCGAGAGCGATGCCACCCTGGACCATCACCGACAAAGTTAGCATAGCCAAATTTGCGTTTATGAGTTTACCTTATGCGCTACCATTAGATTTACTAAAATTGTGTGATTTGGAGCCAAATTCCTTAATTACAAGCGACGGCTCTGCGGTACCTTTGCAAAAATTTATTTTGCTGCTTGCCTTTATTTTCGGGATTTCGAATATTTATCTCCATTTTCTGTCACCATGATAACTTTGCGGATTTGCTGTTGGTGCCTTTACTTATATAGCCAAATGCCATGTTTTTATAGCCCTTTGTTGTGGTTGCTTTTTCTATATTTTTATCATTGGATAAAGTGTTTGACTGTTGCTTTATATCCGTGGTGTGACTACAGTGGTTTTAATAACTTAGCACCCACTATATAACTCTGGTTACTGGCTCCAGGAGAAAGTGTACCTTTGCATTCGTTCAATGTTGCAGGGTGCTCATGGCCGCACTGAGCGAGAAGATTGGTTCTATTCAGAGTAAAGCGGACTAGATCCTATGCGCCGTTGAGTACATCAGCCTCGCTTGAGTTCCTGCATGGATAAACAGGTATGGCGCTGTTGAGGTGCATGTTGGGGAAGTGCGCACGGGCTCAGTTTCTGAACCGTTCCTCCTATTCACATGCATTCAGGGCTTATTTCTCCGGTTTTCACTTGATATGGTGGCTGTGGATGGAGTTGTGGGTGGTGCAGCGCAAGTCACATATAGCCCCTATGTAGGTGTCGACGTACAATGACTGCCCTCGTGGAGGTCACAGTAAGAGTAAATACCGGAACATGATGCTACAATACATTTAGTGGCATATGTTATCAATGCGTCAGCATATGCCGTGCTTAAAATACGGAAACCATCCGTTAGTTAAAACTAATATTAAAGGCGTTCCCTCTCTTGCTGCTCAAAATAAAGGAAATTGTCTGCTCATTTGTTATGTGCAGCCTTAATACATCTATCTGATGGTGCGACCATAAGAAAATGGATTGGTTACCAGATAAGTTAAACTCCATCTCCAGTCTTTGTTGTCTTCCGAGTAACTATTTGAAAATAAAGGGATCGCTGATCGCTAATTTCTTGTATACGCAACATAGGAATACACTGTCTCAGTTCGTCTAACTTCACTGAACAAGTGGGATTAGCATAGCTAATGCCAAATCATTCACAGGCTGCATCTGTCATTCGAGTTTGCTAAGAAATTTAAGACTTAGTCAACTTAGGTGCTGCATATGGGTTAGCCAAGAATACTACACCATAGTGTTAGCCAACTCGCGGAAAGCTGAGAGAAATGAACTTGCATAGGTTCAACATTTTATCAATATTGCAACCATACGCATTGAAATATCTAGTAGATGCAAGCAGCTCCAGCTAGTCCCATTTTGGCTCTGGTGGCCCACAACTTTACCTGATATTCCTCCCCTAAGTATTGCACACTTCAAATGCTCATGACAGGTAGTTTCTTAGACGGAATGCGGGTCATTGCTAAGCAGTACGAAAAAAATATCTTCGGCCACCGTACAGAGCATGCACTCCAGTTTCTTATTAATAAATATGCATTCGTTTGAATTTGGCTGCTAATTAAAGTTAGGTTATAACAACGGCTGCAGCATTCCGCACAAACTTAAGATGATTTGTAGGCTCAAACCCCGTTTCAGTGTTTCTTGGGAAAGACCAGTCTGAAGCGAGATGTAGGAACTGGTTGCGGTATAAACCTAAACAACTATCCTGTAATGTAGCTATCCGATTAACCCATCGTCATCATCAGGCTTCTCAAATTCGGATATCCGGATCTAATTTATGCGTGATATAACCTTACATTGTTTAGCAATATTATCTCAAATCTCTAGGGTGTTTTGTAATTATGTGCGACACAACGCCTTAACGTGGGATGTACCGATGCGTTCGTATAATTTAAATACTAAGCTTCTTTGTATTTACGCTGCAGATAGGCGTCCTGTCACAACACCTGCAACCACTCTTCTAACACTATTAGTCATTAAGCAAGCTAACACGAATCAACTAACTTGCGCGATGCAGCTTCTTATCCATTTATATACCATTATTCACGCAACAACCAACTGACAGCAACCGCTGGGGTTCTTTAATCTAGACTGGCAGCCTGACCCGTCCCTCATATCCCTTGCTTAACAGAAGCAGCTAAGATGCGTGAATTACACTGCGCGATGTGGCTCTTAACTTCGTACGGATTCTTGCTTATGTATAGGCTTAGTTGCTTTATATCATTTGACTCTTTACTCTCAACCGGCGTTCACCGCCACCATGGGTTTTCTGTCACTCTCATTCCTATAGCTCCCTGTCGTAACAATGTAGGTCGACGGAATCACTCTGAGCGACACAGCGCCTTATTCACGGATCCACGGAATTTCCCAGAAGTTTTAAATTATTAATTATCTATCCAGTTGTTTGCAAACCAGCATCCAGCCGCACATGCATGCCGATACTTGGCCTGCATTAGCCTTCCCTCCCGAGATATCTAAAACATTTTAATTACCCAGCGCGTGGCGGCAATTAAGCCTTCTGGATACTGACATGCGAGTAACGTTTACAGGCTGCGATGAATTAGGCTATCGGCTCATAGCTGTTTTGTAAACACAGCTTAAAGCTCATTGCATTTACATGTTGCTATAATTTAAATACTCATATATTTCACTTAAAAATTATGACAACAAATATGCACGGGACCTAAGGTTTTAACAAAAAATCCTAGGTTTCATTTTGTTTTCTTGTTCTGGTGCGCTTCCAGTGTAATGCCTTTTACCTGCCTGCTTGCGGCCTTTGTCATCTACCATCTATTCTGAGTTTTCCAAAATTGTTGGCCGTCACCTGAAGATCCTTGTATTCATGGTGGACAGTATTTACTCAGGATATCCATTATTTATCCCCATTGGGTTCGCGTTGCGGATAAATGAAAATATACATAAATTCAATGCGGTGAATCTAGATCTAGTGCTATATAATACGACATGCGGGAGAGCCTTGGTAGAAAAAATGACTGCAGATAGCGGTGCATGCATGTAGTTCTGGGGCAAATATTTCCAATTTGACGAAATCAAATCTAACTTGATGATTCAACATTTACATGCGATAGATATATTTATCAAGCTTCATGGCTATTGACACTTAGGAACAACTTGCTATTCCAACCCGGAATAAATTAAAACAACCGCAACCCATTTCTTGTATCTCATATATCCACTTAGTGACCTTGTCAAGACTAAGCTTTCATTTAACCGGGGTTATTTCATTTCCGCTTTTACAAATCTGATTAAGCATTCATAGTGTTTCATCTTGTGAGATTAATAATATGCGTCTTTTACGTTTTCTTTTATTTGTTTAACTTTGTTAACATTTCACTGGCGCACGGAAATTTAGCAAGTCTATTAAGTAATGGTTCACAAAATAGCTCAAAAATAAAGAAGGATGACGGGTCATTAAACGAACTATTCATGATACCAATTTGCGCACGAATTTTGCCTATATTATATGTTCCACTGCTAGTGCTGTACACGCCATACATACAATTGTACGCGACTGATTGGCAGCTCCTTTCAATATGCGCAGTTGACTGGGTTGCATGACGCTAATCCATGGACTGGCAGCATATTCGGACTAGAGAAATTTAGAATATTGATCATTTTACTTGAGCAATTTAAGTCTGCTGCTACATGTTTAACTTATAAAACAATACCTTTAACTTGGACACTGCTAACTTTCCTTAGGATTGATACAAGTGACAAGTTTTATTAATATTTTTGCTATAACGTCAACTGTTGTAAGACTCCTAGCTTCTTTTAGCTTGTGAATAATAAACTAAAATATAGGTAAAAATTTGTCTCATACATACCCACTCTGGAAGCCATCTGATGCTCGGAAAAAATTGTATGCTTTTGCATACCTTCGGGAATTATCAGCATTGCTTGTTAGGTCGTACCCCGGTAGATTTAAAACGCGATACTCGAAAGTTGCCTATCAGTGTGTGTGACCACTGAGCTAAGGGGGCGGCTTCCACCATGTTTAGTACGTTACTATAGCGCAGCTCATTATAACCGAAGTAGTAAATTTTCACGATGGTCGGTTCCGTTCCGGTAGTTCAGTTGTCTCAATCACGCATCGGTAACTGTCATGTTTTCGAGCCCTACTAGGGGCCGATATAAAATGCAGCGCTTACGATTGCAAAAATGAGAAAACAAGCAGATAATGCTTTTCCGGGCGTATGCTGGCTCTCTGCTTGAATCTGGATGTAGCGAGACTCTAAAAATAATTTGCCATTTAGACCCCCTTACTCATACTCTGAAGTATTGCTAACACATTCTGCATTGGTATATTGTACAACTACAGAACAACAGGGCAAAATTTATGTGCATGAAGGTTTCCGTTTATCCACGGACATGCATTACCTCATATTCCTACATGCCTCTTTTCATTTCCGGCACGGAATATATAATTGTTAAGCAGATGTTTGGTTATTATTGATAACCTAGCTGTTCCATCATCCACAGATCCAATGACTGTAGGTAAATAAATAATAGTTTAGTTTACAAGCATATATTTACCTGAGGTTCCGGCAATGATCGTGGAGCATTTGCAGTGCGCAAATGTGGAGTGGCTGTTAGCAGCAACAGAACACGGGGCAAGTTAATAATGGTGAAACTGTTTTAAAGGCCCACGAAATAGATATATCGGACTTTTGCCATAACGGATCATTGATTTTGCTATCCAGAAAGAAAATGCAATATATTAAAAATCCCATTATTTACTGCCCAACATTGAGATTTGCAGTGTTTTATGTAGTATTGCAACTACGAGGTTTTATAAAGATTTGAATAGATTCGTTGCAATTAGACACAGGCATACAGCAACTACACATCCAGGATAGCGCCAGGCGGATGATTTGACCTATGCCAACAGAGCGACTTATGTCACTGAGCCATGGGCGACGGCCTCGGATGGCCAAGAATGTTAACTCGTCTTAATTCGTCGTACGACAGAAAAATAGCAGCAAAATTAAAATAGGTTCATAAATTAAGCAGCTATAAGTATAGTTAAATTAAAAATGTTAATTTGCTTAGCTCTATTTTGTTTCAATACCATGTGATCTGCTCACATAGCTGAATATTTCTTGATAAATCTTGTTGGAAGCAACCCAGATTTAAATTGATATCAGCATCCTTTTTTGTGTCCACGTTCAAATTCAATAAATGCCTATATTCCTCTTTCAAACATTTTCCTACACAGGTACGTTACATATATATAAAACGGTACGAGTGATTCTCTGCTTAGACTCTTCATCAATGTGGCGAATGAATTATTATATATATTTACCTGGTGGGGTCTATGGTACAGTACCGCTGTTTTTGGTTGATTATTGAGATTATGAAACACAGTTTAATAACAAATAATTTCAAAATAGAACGACAATCAGAAGAATAATATAAATTAAAGTTAAAACAGCAAACTTATTCTTATATTGCAAAACTTAAATTTTAGCAATACAGGCTGCGCCTTTTGCCCCTTTATTAGCAACCAGAAAGAGGAACTTATTTTCTAAGCAAACGAGATAAATATATCAATAAAACAGCCTCAAGTCATCATTGCTGCTAAATAATCAACACCAATAATATTGTCTTATCCGCCGCAAATGAAAAGAGACAAGGCCTTCTTCAAGCGCTAAGGTACACATTTTAGTGGAAAACCGTTCAATGTCCAGGAAATATGTAGCGGAATCTGCTTGCTTGACGAAGTAAACTTTACATTATGATGCAGCAAACACATAGATTCGTGGAGAGTTGGTCCTTTATGAAATCTAAAACAGTTAGCTCCATTCAGTAGTGTGAACAGCGAAAAAGAAAACGAAAAATAGCAAACGCTAGCTTTTCGTATTATCGCGTTGGTACCAATACAGTAACAGGAAAAGCCTTCTATTTGTAATACACGGCACAGTTAGGCCAATCAAATTTATGGTTGTGGTTATTGTTGTTGTAATTAATTCCATGACAACCGCAGGTTGAAAACCAATCGCTTTTGCTACACACAAAATTGGTTTAATTCAGTTTGTCGCGACGGCCTCGGCAAACAGTAAATGTTGCGCATTAATATAACGTGAAATGATCCGGAACGCCGATAAGTGATCAACCTGGTGACGTGTCGTCAAACTTTGTCGGCAAATAAAGACGCTGGCGGCTTACGCGAGAACGTATCGTCCGAGGTGGATTGGGTAACTACGAGCTGTACCCAGTTTGGTAAGTCCTCCTTCACGCTGGAAGCGAAAACTCGTTCGGTTCTACTGACGTAACGGATACCGCAGTCACTCCTGAATTGGTAGACACAAGGTGATATGGCGCACACGTGCCTATCTAATTTACTGAAGGTAATGACAGCTGTCGGGTTCTGTTGGTGATTACCGCCTCCGCAGCACACCATGTAGGCTGAATGGCCGCGACAATGCGTTTGTTTATCTTCCTTGCTGCAACGCCACCCTTGAATGATAGCTCGATATACAACCATTCCTTAGGGCTGTCGACACTATGTCCTAGGGCGGTCTACCTTGGCTACGTTTGCCTCTGAATCGCTTTGGGTAACCATCATCTATAAGTGTTATATTGATTAGCTAAACCACCTCAGACAGGCTGTCGTTGGAGTAGATTCGTCTGGCCCAAGTGAATAGTGCTTTTACAACCGCGCGCTTGCGTGCCATTGGTGAGAAGTTAGTGAAGTGTAGGTATTGGCCGGACCACGTTGGATTCCGGTATACAGATCGCATAATCAGCCCATCATTCCTGCGACTCATTAGAATATGGTGTTACGGAAGACGCCTATTCGATTCGAATTCAAAAGCCAACTTTAGTTTGGATGAACATTATTGAGTTAGTCCACTTATTGTTCGACTTGAATCTTGGAGAAACCGAATACAGGTATATCATCTAAAACTCGTTTGTAATATGGCAGCAGAGAAATCTGTAAACTTAGTTTCCTCTCAACCCTCAGCAAGAAAAATTTAGCCAGTACGGGGCTCGACGGACTACCCATAGCCAATCCGTCAATTTGGCGATAGGAGGTGTGCTGGAATCGAAAAGCGATATTCTCCGTACAAATTAACAAGGACTGTATCAGGCGGTCCGCCGGTATTGGTAGAAGGAACTTCTCCTCTTCAGTAAAGAAAGATAAACCTATGTGCGCCAAGCCACCTTGTGTCTACCAATTCAGGAGTGACTGCGGTATCCGATACATCAGTAGGACTGAACGTGTTTTAGATTCCAGCGTGAAGTAGCGCTTACCAAACTGGGTACAGCGCGTAGTTACCCAATCCACCTCGGACGATACGTTCTCGCGTAAGCCGCCAGCGTCTTTATTTGCCGACAAAGTTTGACGACACGTCACCAGGTTGATCACTTATCGGCGTTCCGGATCATTTCACGTTATATTAATGCGCGCCTTTTACGGTTTGCCGAGGCCGTCGCGATAAACTGAATTAAACCAATTATGTGTGTCCAAAAGCGATTGGTTTTCAACCTGCGGTTGTCATGGAATTAATTACAACAACAATAACCACAATCATAAATTCGATTGGCTTGACTGTGCCGTGTATGACATATAGAAGGCTTTTCCTGTTACTGTATTGGTACCGACGCGATAATACGGAATGTTAGCATCTGCCGAGTTTCGTTTACTTATTCCTTTGCTCAAAGTAAAATTGCTTGTTTTTCACCATTGTGGCTTCTTACTTTGCTGTTATGCTTGTCAGCTTCATCTTAGGCAAATTTTAGATTGACTACACTGGTTGCAAATATTTCTGGACCACTGCATTATGCTAGATGTAAAAACTATTATATTAAAATGTTTAAACTTACGTATTTGTTTGAAAATTCGACTTGTTTTTAGATTGTGCAAACTGATTATCTGAGTACCCGATGCTAGCATGATTATAGGCATAGCTTCCGCCGTTCATGATAGTTGACGATACACAAAGGTACGCGAGTCTTGCCGGTATTGGCGTGACTAAGTCGACACCTCAGCGAAGGTTTGAGTTGCAAATTAGTCTACACGCTTCAGTTAGGTGTCATCAGATCGTACAACAATCCACGGACATCAGTTCCTCACATGGTCATAAATAACGTATTGACGGAGGGGCGTTCTTCTGGCGGTTACAGTAAGTTGAAAATCGTTACCACCCCTAATCCCTATGCTTTAGCGCATAACTTGGATCACAGCTCCAGCCCTGCATGTAAAAACGCTGTTAGCAACAAACTCAGGCAGCAGGAGCGGACATTGCTGAAATTGCCTTGACGATGTTACCTGATTTGTCATTGGGAATGTCGCACCATCTTAATATTGTTTTAACGAACCTGTTTGTCTGGGCTTATATTTCACATACTTATGTCTTGCTAACATCCTACTTGTGAGCTGCTTACGCCGGGAGTACTTGCGCTACGTGAGAACAACTTCGTACCGTTTGTCCCGACATTATGTACAGCTAAATACGAAAAAAGCGTTCGCCTGCAGTCAAATCGGTAGGGGTTTTCGGCCATCATATCTTACCAGCAATATTTGTGCCAACAAAGCATAAAAGTAAGGCAACTAGCGACTATCAGGAGCCTTATTCCTAAACCAACTACAAGTATTGACGGGGCCCGCATAATACTGACACCCTTTTAAATCATAACCTACGTTGCTTATGCAGCCACTATAATCATTCGCAGAAGAAAGCCTAAGAAATACAATTATCCTGAGGTAGCAAGCCTTCCGTGTTAAAAGCAATAAAAGAAGCAAGCAACCATCCAGCTGCTACAGCGCTTCACGACCTGGCCGTCTTAATGTCGTTCATTGAAAACCATGGTGACATGTCAGTTGGTGTGGTTTTGCGGGAAAGCACAAGTAATGCTTGGCGGCGATTCTCATTTTTCCCTAAATGCCTACCATATCCCTAACTCTTTACAGAACTTCCGGTAGAGAACTTTTACCATTCTGCTTATTTATCCGTTACTTCTGCCATAAGCAAATAATTGCACCTTCTCCGTCTTCACCGAGCAAAATCCACTGAGCAATATCCTTGGTACGACAACCGACCGGCAGGAACCTAGGCAGTCGCTATACCTAGATCTTATCGCTCATTTGATTACTGATATACGACATATCTCAGGCAGGCACAAGGCTGCTGCGAACAACCGATCTGGAATCCAAACCCTCACTGCTGTCCCGGGCACTGCTATCAACATAGTAGCCACGACAGCGGCAATTGTCAATGTTCATAACATAGAGGGTTGACGCTGGTACATCCCTGGATGCACGATCTGTAAATTTGATGTGACAAAAGGAACTATTTTTCAAACATCCGTGGGTAAGGCGTGCTAATGGTGTACTATAAGAATGCCGTGAGTTACGGCTTGACAAAATTCATGAGTTGTTTCACCAGCGCCCCCTTGCATCGATTATATTTGTACGCCGTCAAGTCGTCCAGGGTAAAGTCGATAGCGTATTCAGCATCTACACTCCTACCTTCCATGAATGTTCAGAAAGCACACAAACAGCTTAATATGCACCGTTTCGTCACATTTTATTTCAAAATCTTAGGTTTATTGTAGTCTTCTAATGACTCAACATCCCATAAGTTTGAGAAGGTTTATTAAACGCGTAGCTGGAATCTATTCCCATTCAGAACTGCTCTTTGGAAATCGGTTTTGATATCTTTGCCCTTAAGCGACCCTCTTTATATTTGTGCAGCTTATGGAACTAATATCAGTCATTACTTATTAACTCATGTATGGGCACGTATCGTTTGCAAACACTTCACTAGCCGCGATTCGTACCACCTTTGTTATACTAGTTTACTTTTAACAACAGATGCGCAATAATGAATATTGGCTAGTAACATTCTTATTGGTGGACGATTTCAACCCTCAAGTGAAACAAAGAGATTCCTTAGCAGTGCGAGCATTTGTGCTACCGTGGTTCACAGATGGTTGAAGTAAAGGTATCAAACCTCTACTCACCACGGGTGGGTTGTTTAAAGAAATTGATAGACACAAAAGCGAACCGAACCCTGATGGTGAAAATTTCACCCGACCTTATTGAATACGGTGAAAGAAATACTGTTTTGATCACCAATAAAATGCACACCAATTTGAGTCTTAATGTACAACAGCAGTCAACCATAGTCTTAGCCTAACCAAAAGGAACATACCACTTAGTTATCAGTGGCGGCTTACTGATTGATACTGTAATATACAAGCTCGGGAGAACTCCGGAGATTAAAATTTGCGATTAATTGAGCAACACGTAGCAATGGTCAATCTTCTTCTGCTTGCACTCCTTTAGTTAAAGAGCACGACCACGTTCCTGCAAGGCAAATAAGAGCGCAGCGTAAGCACTAGTTCAAAGTCAAGTAGAGCACTACGACGGTTTTCGTTCCACACTATACAACACCCTCCCTCCTTCGAGCGCCGTCCCCTGTGCTATACCGTAGCCCCCTCGGATGGTACTTTAAGTTCACGAGCAACCACTGGTGGTGAACTTGCCCCCTCTGACTCAGTTGACAAAGCTTCTCGTCTACAGGGTATGAGACGATTGAAATGGACAATTATAGGTTGACTATCAGGATTGTTACAATCATTTATCATGCTGGTGGCCTCAGAGAGCACTTGTTCTACCGTATATGGACCCGCCACTCTCTGTGAAAATTTGCCGGCACGCTTGATGCTTGACATTGGTGTAATCAAACTAAATCACCAACTTTCATGGGTACGACAGATACCTTCTTGTCGTGATATTCCTTCTGATGCCGGTGTGCCTTCCCTAAATGCACTCGTGCTGACTGATGCGAATAACATATTCCATAACCGACGGCTGTAGCTTTTGCGTCATCGGTACACGTAGATCCGAGGGTAATTGTGCCTCTCTTCCCGTCCACCTAAGTAATATTGTCTGTCCCGTTGATGAACGCACTGTGCTACTGTATGCAAGTAGGCATCCGGGCAAACACATTGTCCCACTCATTGATATTCCTGTCCGCGAAGGCCCTCAGCAACGACTTAAGAGAACGATTTGTTCTTTCCACGTGCCCTTTTCTTTGAGAATGATACGCTGTGGTTCGAGTTTTGTCTATCCCACGTAACCGGCAAACTTCAATTACCAGTGAGCTCTCAAAGCACGATCCTTTATCCTAGTGTAGCTGACCTAATGCACCCCAGTGGCAAACACAATGATTCACCAAAGCTGTTGCCACAGTAGACGTATCCGCCTGTCCTATCGGTAAAGCCTCGCACCATTTAGTAAAGTAATCGATCATGACCAAAATAAAGCGATTACCTCGTGGCGTCTCAGGTAAAGGGCCAAGGAGATCCATTCCTACTATCTCGTTAGGATAGCCGGTCACCATGTGCTGCAAGGGTGCACGGTGAACGATACGAGGGTTTTTAAAGGCACTACATTCTTTGCACACTTGGCAGTATTTGAACACATCTCTCCGTTGATGGGGCCGCCAGAAACATCGTCGAACCGCTTCGTCCATTTTATTGATCCCTGCATGTCCCATTTCCTTGTGTAAATCGCTCAGTACTTCCCTAACCATAGAGTGCGAGAGGATGATTCTTCTCGTGTACGTAGGTCCGAAATGGAAAACTGAAACCCCTTCTTCGGTGGTCGGATACTCACACATGGCCCAAAGGCAACGAGCTTCGTAACTTTTCCCTTTCATCTCTTTACTCGTTGGTTTGTCGCCACCAGTAAGACGCCTCTCGTCGATCAAGGCGGTATCGGGATCGTTCGCCTGTGCTGTTTGCCACCGACCATACATGCTCCTTGAAGAGTGACAATTGCTACGTGTTGCGTATTACACGAAGAACACTCACCATGGTTGCGAGGGGGAATTCGTGACAAAGCATCAGCATTAGCGTGTTGCTTACCGGGACGATGTCTGCACTCCAAGTCATTTTCCTGCAATTTCTCTTGCCAGCGCGCGATTTAGCCTTAGGGGTCCTTAAAATTCTGCAGCCGCCGAAGTGATTGGTAGTCTGCGCGGACCAAAAACTTTCGACCTAATAGACAGTGTCGGTTTTGTTTGATGAAATATACCAATGCCAACATCTCTTTTCTAGTCGTGCAGTAATTTCGCTCCCTCGAGCTAAGACTACGACTACCATATGCCACGACCCGTTCCAAACCATCCGATCCCAGTTGTGATAACATCGCTCCAATCGCCTTATCAATGGCATCAGTGTCCAAGATAAACTGGCCAGCAGACTGGGACAAATCGGGAAATATTAGCAAGGGGGCCGCACAGAGAGATTCACGTAGGTGCTTGAAAGCTTCTGTGCACTGCTTGGACCATTCGCACATTCGACCCTTCTCTAGCAATGAGAGTACTGGGGCTGCAATGAATAAGAATTTTCGTATAAATCGCCGGTGATATGATGCTAACCCGAGAAAACTACGTAACTGTTCCGTAGTGATTGGCCTTGGCCACGATCTGACCTGTTCAGCCTTTACCGGGTCGGTTCGAATATCATCTCCAGATATTATGTGCCCTAAGTACGCCACTTCCCTTTTTAAGAGACGACAATTTGAGGGCTTAAGCTTTAATCCCACTCTCACCAAGTATACCAAAACACTCGCTAAATTGTCAAAGTGTCCATCTTCCTTCTGTCCATGTACGATATCATCCAAATACAAGAGGCATTTACGCGGGATCAGGTCGGCTAATGCTTTTTGCATAAGGCGTTGGAAGGAAGCTGGAGCGCTAGATAAGTCAAATGGCATGGTCTGAAACTCGTACAACTCGAAGGGCACGACAAAGGCTGTTTTCGCTCGATCGCTTTCTTCTACTTCCACTTGCCGGTAACCGGGAGCCAGGTCAAGTGTGCTACAATGCACCGATCCGCCAAGCGCTTTGCACAGATCGTTGATCTTTGGGAGTGTGTAGGCGTCCTTTCGAGTAGCCTCGTTCAATCTTCGGTAATCGACGCATAATGGGAAGCCACCGTCCTTTTTCTTTACCAGGACAACAAGAGGTGCCCACGGGGAGTTGGAGGGATGGATAACGTTCTTCTCTAACATCTCATCTATCAGCTTCTGCATCTCACCCTGCCAGTGGATAGAAATACGTCTCGCAGGCAATTTAATCGGTCTAGCCACATCAGTGTCAATAGCATGTTTCACTAGGCCGGTCCGTCCTAAATCGCCGGATTTCCATGCGAAGGCGTCTGAATAATTTTGTAGAACATGCGCTAATCGTGCCTGCGTTAACGAGTCAGTTGAAAGCCCAAGCGACCGAATAAAATCGTCTACAAATTGTTACACTTTGATACTGCACTGATATAACGTAAAATCCTCAAAATTACTGGTACTGCCAGCTATCAGTAGTATGGCGCACGAATCAGTGATTAGTTGGGAATTCTCCAGGTCCAGTCGGCATTTAACCTCCTCAACAAATCTATTCCGATAATAACATCGAACGGTATTCGGTCAACAAGGATAAATTCACTGTTAAACGTTGTGCAGGCTACAACAAGGGGGCAACGAAGGAATTCCAAACAACTAATGGTAGCCCGCTTGCCGCGGTATGGCGAGCGATACAAGATTTTCTAACGCAGTTGGAGAAGCTCCTGCTCAATCTGGCCCTGATTATGCTTCTAGCTGCGCCAGTATCCACTAGTCCTAGTAAGCAAATCCCAGCTATCGATAATTCTAGTGTTAACGACGTCACAATCGAGTTGCAAGTAAGAGATGGTATCACAAATGATGTCATGGCATGCTTACCTGACGTGTCCCTGTAGCAAGACGATCCACGGTATGACGTTTGTCTGCGGGGCCAACGAAAACCTGATTGTGCTGGTCGTCGTGGGGCGGGATATCTGTTAAAACGGCCAGGGTTTCCAGTCATTCTTTCAGGTAGGACAAGTCTGTATCGTGTGTTCCCTCTTACAGCAAAACAGTCAGATGTAGATGTACCCATCGCGGCATCTATTTCTTCCAACTGGTCAACAGTTTCAAATGCTTCGTCCAAACGGCGGGGAGGGTATCGCAGGATCTCCCTTTTAATAGACGGCGTTTGAATGCCCTCTGGGAGATGCCCTAAGACCAGTTTTTCACGTTCGTCTGGAGTTTCGCTCTCTATGCGATTTCGACCATCCTCTGCTTTTTCGAAAGTATTTGGGGATGGTTTCCCCCGGATATTGGTAACGTGCGTGGAATGCCCTGCGTAAGGGCGCAGGTAGACCAGGGCGGGCTAATAATCGGCGCATGGCGGAAAAAGTCTCGGTTGGTACTTCTTTCTAAAAACGTTTACGGTCTGCAACCATGACAAAGGCCTCTCCCAAAACAGCAGGCCGGCGAGCACAGCTGCCTGTTGGTTGGATGGGAAATGCCGCAGATAAAACTGGACTTGCGTTTCCCATCTGGGGTACAGCATCCTTAGGGCAAAGCATTCTGGTGGCTGGATAGGTGGCATGCTGGTTGAAGAATTTGGTGAAGTCGACATTTTCTGCAAAGTCCGTGATAACGCATCGAGCGAAGCGGCGAGCTTTGACATCAGGTCATTGGCGTCAAAGTTACTTTCGGCATCGGCTTTCTCGGTTGTGTTCGTCATAATGTTCATTAGACCAGTGATGAAGGATTATTGATGAACGGTCCTGCCAGGGTCGCCAACATCGTAATATACAAGCTCGGGAGAACTCTGGAGATTGGAACTGGAGATTTATTTAGCAACACGTAGCAAACTATAATAGAGGAAATAATGTTATAAAAAGGAAGATAAACGTTACGGTCAATCTTCTGCTGCTTGCACTTCTTCCGTTAAAGAGCACGACCAATTCCCTGCAAGGCAAAAGAGAGCGCAGCGTGAGCACTAGTTCAAAGTCAAGCAGCGCGCCACGACATTTTCCGTTCCACACTACACTACAATACTGCTCTTAGCTTTACCAGCGTGCGAACAGAATAATGGATTATAAAAAATATTAAAATGCTCTGTGAAAATGTTTTCTAGCTTGAGTGCAATTATGAGGAGTTATTAAAGCTTGAGGTACCTAGCAACGATGTTGCTTTCCATATGCATTCTTTTTATCGCATTGATCATGGTATGTAGCTGCAGTTTGCGCATAGTATGTGTGAGTTAACCGAAATGCTTAACAATTGAACCACCTGGTTTTTAATGGTGTGTTTACAAAACCTGCTACCTTTCAATGTACAATGCAAATAAGGAGCGTACTAATATGCCAACAGAACCTACGTACAATTTGGGGAATCCAATTCAGAGTCAAATTTACAGGCCACAATATGAAGGGAGTAGTTTTAATTAAATATGCTTAGAAAGACGACTCAGTTATTCCAATGCCTTGTTCAACTATCAGTTTGTTTTGACAGCAGTAATGCAAATAGCGTTTCAGCACAAAATATATGTCAGGTTGCTTTATGGATAGCTAAGCAACGGTTTCTATTGAAAGCATGATTTACATAAGTGGACAAAATAAACTTTATTGCATGATGTTTCGTCAACAACGCCCGTTCATCAATTGAATGTATATATCTTACGGCGTGTTAAATAAATCAAGTAACACGAATACGACTTCCTATCTCAGCTAAGCTATTGATACCGAAATATCGCTGCTGTCATTTGCTCGTCATACGTTTCCTGTATTTACCAATATAAATAATGTTCCACTATGGTTATAGCAAAAAACGCCAAGCACTTTAAACCTCACTTGCAGATCTAATTGCTTACAACCAAAAATCATTCACTTGTTTTATTTTCTTACCTACACAACTATAAAACATATTTTAAAAAATTGCAGCGAAGAACCAATGCTCATCAGCACCCAGCATTTTGGATCAGCAATTTGTGTACCATTTCCAGCTGCTTAAACTAGCCAAGTGGTTCACCACCAAGAAGCAGACCAAATATCACACGTTTATGTTCAGAATTTAGGTATTTGATAAATACACACCATATCAGCACTTAATTGTTTCTTCGTTTACAGTTTTGTGTTTCTCATTCCTGATTAATCATTTTCACATAATTAGTACAAAGCCACACCGAAAACTGACTGAGACTTAGTAAGACAGGATCGTAAAAATTTTCAACCGCTTTAAATTAGGCTAATAAAAATGAAAGCTATTCACCAGCCAAGATGGAGCATTTTTCTAGTTCGGCGAAAAATGCCATGTAACCAATAGACATTCGTTTCGCTGCATTAAGATGGTTATAAGCATATATGCGTGATTACTTTTATGCTCCAAAATATTAATGCCATACTTCCTAAACATTAGTTGCTTACCGTTATAACTCTAAGGATGTGAATCGTGGCAACTGGATCCACGCAATTTGATGCACTGATCCTAGTTATTTCGCTGAACGGACGTAAACTGAGGCACTCGTAACATTAGGACCGCACGGGTATTTGTGTGGAAGATTGGCCAAATTACAACATATGCATTTTGCTCCCTGCTTTTGATAGTGCATGTTAACAGTAGCAGAACCATATTTTGTCCGAAGTATCAAATTGTTTTATTGCATATGCATATAACGTATCCTTATGTACCGCACGCACTGATGCATCGCTCGTGCTTTCGCTAGCTTGAAGGTCCACACTTAGTTATTCCATATGGAGTTGCTGCATTAACCATTTTGGCTAAAACATTAGCGGCTTATTTGATGGGCTCAATGTCTGCGCAAGTGTCAGTAGACAATCCTCCAAGGTTTTATTGTGGTTATCTGCCAAGGATTTAGTCAAATATATGCGTACCTGTTATTAGTCATATGCTTGCACTTTTGGCTAGTAAACCACTATTCGCATAGACGCTTATTTACTGATGAAAATGAGTCTTTCCCATGCCCGTCAACAAATTATTTTACATGTTTGCGATAAACCTGGTACTAAAATTAAGCAGCTTCGGTGTTCGAAGTGTATTATTATTTTGATAATTATTGAGTGTTTTACAAAATTGTGCTTACATAACGACCTCCGTGCATATCACCAAATCCTAGCATAACTTGTTTTAATGGTTTTTAGAGGAACAAGCTTTCTAACCAAACACTTTTTTTCCAGATAAACTTCAACGGCCATTAATCAGTCAGCACGCAGCGGGCCAATGTCAGCAGCATTACAAACGACGCCGAAAGTGTTACAAGAAGCACGAGATGCAGTTCCCTATGTCAGAATAGTACGTAAGTGGCACCCCCGCCTATACGCACCATGGTCAAATCATGCGCACGATCATCGACGAATATTTCATGCTGATGTTTCACATGTAGCGTTTAAGGTAGCTATTTTTCTATTGTTGTTTACTGTTGTGTTTACCATTCATTGTGATATTTCACAATTTACCTGCATGCTTTCATTGTTTCTTCCCAAACGTGCATATATATTACCACACCAGAGATTTGACGAACGCCATATTCACATCGCACCGTCATGCTAACTCTTGCCTGGCAATCAATCGTGCGAATCCGAGTCAAGTGACTGAGTGAAATGGTAAAATCCCATAGCCGATATTTTCGCTTGCTTATTCGCAGCGGGTCTTGCTAAATTTCCTAGTGACAACATGTCTCGGAGCCGCATTCAACGGTGGTGAATTTGCAAGAAGCGCGATAACGCAAATTGGCAAATAGATTGAAAGTTAACTACAGAGACATTTCGGAACATTGTGTTCAACGTATACGCAGATGCCTACAAATATTAGAAATAATGCGTAGAACCACGGATTTTGTGCACAGGCGTTATCTATGAGAAAGGAGTTTGTGCAGGAGACTATTGCTTCGTCGTTGTTTGGAGAACGCATATTCAAACTTCGAGTTCCACGCAGTGTGTTCATTAGGTTTGGTATAAAGATATGGAAGTCCGTGCAGCGAGTGCACATCCTTGCGGGTATATCAGACCGTCTCTCAACGCTTCACATCGTGGCAATGTGTTATTTTGTTTGATGAGGATTGCATAGGTAAATTTAGCTCTCTGCCTGTTCATTCACACCGTCTACGAGGCAGGTTGTATTTACTCTCTACACTTCCAGGGCTTTCAATATTTTTAACCGATCTGACGCCGTTTTCAAAGCTTCATCCAAGATGTGCAACTGTAGTATAACTAACGGGTAGGCTGCTTTGGCGATGGTTCAACGTGGCCGCCTCAATGTTGGTTGCGGTGAAAGTCCACACCTGTCCTGACATGCAGCGACGTCACGATAAATCTTACCTTGGTGTACCATCAGTGTTGCTTCACGTCGGCGTACATAAACGGGTGGGTATTCGCAAATGTTTACTAGAGCTCTAACTGGTACCATGGCCCAAGAGTGGTACGAAACATCAATTTTCATTGACAGCTCAATATATATGTTGAGTATATCTTTGAGGAACAAATTCTCTTCCTCGCAATGGGTTTGGAACGTTCGAACAAATTGGACTGGGTGCGGGTTGCGCGTTCACCTATCAGTTCGCTCTATTTGATTCCATGAAAAGGTATTTGTAATTAAACATAACTCCCGGAACAGATACAGGTGTGTGTTCTTCGTAATAGTCAACTTGCATCCTGCGCAGTCGTTCTATAGATACGATGCAAGCTCGGAAAACGTGTTCAAAATGTAGCCTCTCTATTCTGGATTTAACATAGCAGGGGCAAAATTTGTATTGTTAAGAGTTGTCTTGCTGCCTATGTTTCCAATAATGTCGAAAGTAACCCTAAGCTTTTGGGATGCTACCGAGCACGACATACGCATCTCATGTGATGGCGCATTTCATAATACACTGGACGTCGGCCACAGCATAAACATGAAGGTAAAATATACGGCCATCTAGCAAATAGTGTGAATTCTTGTTCATTTCTGTTTTGACTACTCTCTCATTATCTTTCAGATGGAGTTGTTTTCTGCCCTAGTTTGCGTCTGTGCAAACGCAATTTACACTTAATTTCAGTGTCCATTCCTACGCTACATAGATGGTCCTATAGTGGAATGTATTCTGGATGCCGTACAGTTTTGCACAAAACCCAGAAAGCGGAATAAGTGTATGCCTTTTATTTCAATTGTCATCTTAGCAGCTTACATGCCAAGTGGCTTAAGTACGGTTTACAAATGAGATCTTTATTCCAGGCGCCATCTCTAGCCTCCGCACGTTCTCCGCATGCATGACAGCCGCTGATTTGTTGTGCTATATAGCAGATACATATCTTTCACGGCGGTCCGCTCCTGTCGCCAATGGAACAGTGGCATATATCGCTGACTCTGGAGCTTAAGGTAATGTTCAAAGCATGTAGGATCCGGCGATTGCACGCAACGGACAGGTCCGAACTGGACAAACCTGTCTCATAACGTTTTCTTAGATTTGTATTTTCTGATTGTCTTAGACTCTCTTTGGTAAATCTTTACAAAAACTAGATGCATTTCCAGGAAACTCAAAATTTTGTTCAGCTTCCCAGCCACGAATATGGCACTAACACTGAGATTGCCGTGTTGCTTCTCCAAGCATTGGCACGCTGCAACCGCTGTTTCATCCTTGTTTAGACTATGTAGGTAGAGATAGCCTGAGCTGGGTTGCAACACAGATATAACAAATCTTTACCAAGCGTCGCTCGCGGAGCTCAGTGTTGGAAGGCACAACCAAGAAACCTTTACATTTCTGTTAAGGCCCTTCATTTGGAATGCTCCAGGTCGGACTCAAGTGAACCGATGTCTAAATAGAAGTCGCTTGTCGCCACCCAACCACACAGCGGGTATTCCTTGACCAACTTAGTACTCTGTGATTTCATTGCACTTTTGGAATCTGGTGACCCTAATTTGTCCCTAACGTCGGTGTTAACAGTTGTACCCGTATGTTGACAAATGTCCTCTGGTAGACAGCATGCACTGCTGGTGTGCTAGCATGGGAAAGTTAAGTCAGCTTAATAAAAGCTTTAGCTGTCCAAACAGGGATATTTTCATCAATTTACACTAGGGACTGTAAATATGCTAACCATTTGCCATCAAATATGCCCAAGTTTACAAATGGGTATAAAAATGTTTGGGGTGCAGTCCCAAAGCAAACAAGCAACAATCACTTAAATCTTCACCAAATATCCGATATTTATCTCCATATAAAAAGAAAAACTTCCGTTGTAAGGTTTCTTTATAAAATTAATAGTTGTATTAAAATTTTGTGTTCACTGAGAATGGCTAGGAAATCCTCCGCAATACCTTACTTTTCTGTTTAAATATTCGATTGAATAGAATGGTAATATTGACCTTGGACATTTCGTTAATTCCTTCAGGTTTACTATCACAAATCTGTTACATGTAAGGTACAGCCCGTGCTAAATGATGGACGGTGTAAATTGTAACTGTAAATGTAATGGCGTCATCCCGAGAGTTGCATCCTTCAAGGCATGATCAATTACAAGCAAAGAAAATGATTAATTTACCAACGAATCTACAAACAAGCACTATAATATAACGCCTGAGCTCGGTAACAATCAGCCAGGTTATTCAGCAGGAAAACTTTGACTTCTACTGTCTCTAATTGATTACCAACAGGGCGTGTTCAAACTAAGTAAATTTAAGCACTGACACGAATATGCATCACAAAACATTTGCTTTTAATCTCGATGACGATGGCCATTTTCTTTCAACATACGTTATGATCTGATATATTTTAAATTAAACGCGGCATAATTTGCAAACTAGTCATAAAGGTAAGAGTATTACTCACAAGGTGACAGTTCAAATTTTGAAAAGAAAATTTTAACTGTGCTAATATCATTGTTTTAGCAGCTGCCGCAAGTTATATATGCCAGGATGCCCTACCAATATAATACAAGCCGAATGCAGGTAATATTTGTAACATAATCCGTCTAGAACTGCACCATATATGTAGTTAGGGGTTAGGTATTTCTAAATATTATTATTCGTCAGCAACATGAACGGATCTATCCTGATAATTAACAAGGTATATTAGACAAAATACATACGCTGGATACCCAGAAAATCCTAGCCGAATATGTGAACTGTAACGGCGAATCTCTGTTCTCCTTTTTGCAGGAAAAGCTGCACTTGGCATGATGAATGGTAACATGGACAAGGTTTACTTTACATTATAAAGTGGCAAATGTTCAATCAATGCATTTGCTATAAAGAGTACCTGTCAGGTAATCTATGCTATTAAGCTAAACATGAGGACCGAAAAGGACATCCAAGTAAATATACTAATTAACAATCACAAGATAACATCTCGATTGTTCTTTACAAAGAATGTTGGTCATACCTCTAAAGGTTGCTAGTTGATTACCTTACCTTGCGGTGGTAAGTGCGAGAGACTGGAATATTGCAACCTCTGCCTACATAAATTGTTGCAGATCACATGATATGATAGTATATTTGACATTTGATTACGTTCGCTATGCTGAGACGGCCACCAAATTTACTACCGCTAAGCAACACTAGTGTAAACTGGCTGTGCAGAATTCTGAAAAGGTAACGCATTCAGTTTCGTCAATAGCGATTGGCTAATTATTAGTACAATTTACCTGACCACGTGTTTTAGTTCTGTTTAGCAACACAGCTGGAAAACCGAATGCAGTAATTTACCTGTTTGACAACTATTTCTCCCCTTGTCAATCACCCATTCAAAACCACGTGGTCACTCCTATGAAAGCAGTATATATCCTATGAAGCAAAACCTTACAACTTCCTTTCCAGGGCACCGAGTTGCAATCAGGGAACTAAGATGGAATGCATTACAGATCGTTTCCCGACTACACAAGGTTGCACGCTTGGTTATGAGGAACAAATCAGATATATCCTAAAACTGCATGTACTACTTCAAGACACAAGCATGGTTATGCATGACACCGTACCAAGAGTTTAAACCACACAGGATAGAACAACACTGTCAGGCAAGTTGAAAGAAATGTTTAATTGCATTGTCATAAGTGCCGCATTATTTGGGCACCTAACTCTAGTCGAATCAAATCTCACCAGCCTCTTTGGATTAACTAAATTGCACAAACTGCATGTTGGCTTACGCTGGATTATTGATTGGTCTGCCACCGCCTTCCACATGATCGCTAAATTAACAGTGAAGGTTTGGGAACTGGCACTCAGAACATTGTGTGATCTTGCTTTAAATGTTCCTTTGTATTAGTTACACCGCTGGAACTGGTGAGAGCAGATGTGGAATAAATGCTACCATGTGACGTGTTTCACCATTCACAAACGTTCCATAGTTAGGAAACCGCAACTTTCTCTGCGAATACATGACAGAAAACCATATAGGTATTGGTACCACAGTACCTAAATTAAAGAAACGGCTCTTACAATGCAATTTTGCTGGGTAATTCTTGGTTGATGTATGATGTTATAGACCGATAAATAAACTGACTATAGGGCCGCCCCAGGTCTATTGTTTGCCAATATTCTCTTCGCAAAATTGAACTTAGACCTCTCCAAATGCTAATCAAGTTATTTGATTCCTACTGGAAATACGAAGGTGCTACCTTCATTGTTTTAAACTAACACACACTTGTCCCGTCTGCTAAGTTAATTCAATAGCTGCACCCTTCATTTAGGTTTACATGCTATATTCAAAGCAATGAAAAATTAGCCTTCTAGATATACTGAAAACTAGAAGTGATGATTGCAATCTCCATATAATTGGATATCAAAATTCTACTTGCATTAGCCCATATACACAATTTCACAGCTTCCTAACGTTGGTATACAAAAGAAACTTAATTTGCTGCCTGTATTAGCGCACCGAAATATCTGTCCTCTCTAAACTCTGGAAAGCGAAAGGAGCACGACCATAGGACGTTACAGGCTAATGGTTACCCCTCTTCATTATTTTGGTGTTCTGTAATCATTGACCCATGACAAACAACTGCGGCGGTGCCAAGAATGGATGTTCAACTATCTGCCCACATTTCGAAAGTAGCACGTTTGAAATTTTGACCCTGATACCCCTAAATGCAACAGCAGAGTTGTTGGTTGTTAGCTAACTACATGTTGTTGCATCAACTCTCTTGTTTATTGCCCAAATTTCGTATGCTCGACTTCCGGTAGACGATGCATCTTTTATCCTATATTACTTTACGTACACCACTAGCCGTTAAGAAAAACGGATGGCAGATGATAGCACATAAGCATTATATAAGATTATTTACATTTAAATTCATATATATTTATAAATATTATCATCAGTATATAATATAGACATAGCGTCAGCTGAAACGAGGAAACAGGAGTTATAAATACAGAGACCACAAATAAAAGTATGAACGTTAAAAAATTTGCTTTGTCTTAAAGCTTTTCTTTGGTATTGTTTTCACACGCTAATTTATTCTTTTTTCTGTATATTTGTTTGTACATATATTCCATTTGGCTTAATTCTGCGCCATCTCTGAAAGGGTTTCCGACAAGCCATAACCTTAATATTTGATTTCCCATCCCGGAATTTTTATGCAACCTACTACCGGTAAACGGGAAGTCAGTGATTACTCGTTTGTCACTGCGGGGTGGAAGGAACGCGAGTGATTTATCCCAGCCAGGTCCTGTGCGAGTGAAGAGAGCGCGTCGTGGCAATCTTTCTGCTTATTTAGGTAAAACATAGCCCAGAATGCACATATGGCACAGCTGTTATGGTATATCAAGTGGAAGTCTCGTGTTACGCAAGAATCGATTTCTAACATCATTGTTGCGCACGTGGTTCATCCAACACACCTGAGCTACTCTCCGCAGACATCCATTGTCAGAGGCCGAGATTCGACGCCAGCTATCCAAACGAATCGGCAAGGCTTCACTTCCATACGGCAGCACCCGCGAACACAAGCATCGTTGACCCGTTCTTTATCAATAGTGACACGTCACGGCATCGCCACAGAAGCCTCAATTTGGCAGAGGTCGAACGAGCTTTAGCAACGCATAGGGAATCCTCTGTTCCAACAATACCAACAGCTGAACCAAAGCTTCGCAGGTAAACAAGATTGTTTACTTATTCAAGCTATGTGCCTTAAAAAGTGAGCACTGGTAGAGGTGGATGCCAATCCATGACCAAGAATTTGCATTTCTTGTTGGCTAAGGTACTTCGATTTTTTACGCTTCAATCGTCAAGCGCTTTAGACGAATTGTTTGCCCAGCAATGTCATACAGTCAGCATAATATGAATTAATCACGCGGTTTCCCAGCAGTAGCGCTACACCAGGACTCTGAAAATCCTCGAGAGTGTTTAAAAGGACATCTTCGATCGCCACATTTAAGAAAAACTGGGACACGGGGCTACCCTGTCGTAGGCTTCTGGAGATGGCAAATGGTGGCTCGAGTATAACATAAACAATCATTTGATCTGAGACATTGCAATTAATTGCTCAATGATGGCGAGATATTTTTCGGGTACTTCCTTCCTGTGTAAGCAACACCATAATGCTGTCCGATCGACCGAGTCGAAAGCCGCTAAGTTGTCCCGAAATACCACGATAGCGGCCTGGCTGTAAAGCTGCCGTGTTTTGCGGAGTCAGTAGAGGGTAAACAAGTAGACTATTCAAACTCGATCGAAGTGGAAACTAGCCTGTTTTTCATAACAGCGCAATTCTTGAATCGGGTTAAGTCTACGGAGTAGAATGGATTTTAGAAACATGTAGTCAAAGGTTATTAGACTGAATCCTTTGTGGTTAGTGCTTGGTTACGAGCAAATTGCTTGTACGGCGTGACGATAATTGACCCGCCGCAAGTGAATCAAATTGATGGTTTTACAAAAGTTGTTAGAGAACAGTTCCGGTGGCTGGTTGACAATTACTTCTTCCGCGAAATTCAACAGTCCGAATATGCCAGCAGACTTAAATCACTTTAAGTGTCGGAGCTCAAAGCAGAACACAGTGGGTGATACCAATGAGGCATTCCAAGGCGAGAGTTTATGGAAGAGCACAGGTAGAAATATCACCTTCTCTGTATTGGAAATTGAGTCCAGAGCACATCACGTAATGCCTCTGAAGCTTTCCAATTTATCTGTGCCGCACTAAAACGCTAACTGAAAGGATAAAAAGCGTCTAATATTGAGTGTCACTATCATCGCTGTCCGGCTAATGCAACCGGATCTGTGCAAAAATAGGGCGCTAGTATGGAAGTTACATTTATCTCGGTACTGATCTCACCGTGGACCCCGCTAACTTGAAACAAAGGAGGTGTCCCTGTGGTCCCAGATATGTACGTATCTTCATTGATTTGTGAGGTTGATTAAACGCTAAAGCTGCCAGTTTAAACTGAGTGTATCCTAGCCCATGTATAATAGGCTATCGCAATTTTAACTAGTCTGTATACATATACTATCCTGAAAAGATGTATGGGAAAGACGTTTCTTTGCTGTTTTGTATTCTTACTGCTATATCAGCAAATTTCATGAGTTAGTTGGATTGATTATGATTTTTAATTTAGTGCCGTATTACTTGAGATTTTTAAGACGACCGGAGTTTCTAGTGTTCAAATATACTTAAGTCTGCCATGGTAGTTAAGGATATTTGGATACCTTTGTATAACTTTAAATTACTATTTGCTGTTAAGAGCTTTCTGGACTTATTTATTGCAAACAAAATTACAATAGTTTTTCTACGATTCAGTTTAGGGGAATTTTAAGCACTTTACCAAATCCTTACTTCATCTCACCAGGTTGGAGACAGCACCAAAAAGGCGGGACAGAAAAGAAATTCTTTACAAGTGTAGAAGATGCTACCTTACCACTCAAAAATCGAACGGCTCAGTGATTATGTGGATACAGAATTCTAGTGTCTTGTCAGGCAAATTTTATCTGGAGATACTATTAGTAGGTTTTAGAGCAGGTTGAATAAATCATAATCATGTGTGACATCTTGAAACGCTTTTCGCTGAAATATAAAAACATTTACTAAATATGCTTACGCAATTGTCTAATGTTATCTAAAGCTTAGTGAACACATTGTCGAATACGTAAATAACAGCCTAAATATGAACTGTTGGAAGCCCAAAAGTCTTGTTCGCTTTTTATTGATATATATATTTGCTCACACAAACCTATCTGTCAGCACTAACATTAATGCAAGTAGCGTACAGAGAATCCAACATCCCGAGACTGCAGAAATAATAGTAAAAAAAGTAACATAACACCATATATTTATATAGGAACTAATTCGTACCGTTTTCACATCAGCCCGAAATACTTACATGCATGTTAGAAATCCACGCCTCAAAACTGCAGGAAATAGGGGAAAATCGCGCTACCTTCGGACCAATACATAATCCTTTCTTTTGCAATTCAGGTGCAATCTGTATGATGCACGCTGAGAAGCGAATATACTTTGTTATCTACTTTCCGTCAGTACACGTAGGTTACATACTCCATCATATTTAACTTTCCTTAATCATGCAAATAGCAAATATCATAAATAAGTTGTACTTTAGGTGTCATTTTACGATCGCTTCCTTTCATGAATATAAGCTTATATTCTAAGCCTATATTCTAAATAACAAATATAATTAAACAAATGCAGCACTGTAGGCAGTTCTGATAAAACGACCCTGTTTTTCCTTGACCTTTCCCGTAATAACTACTGGTATGCCTCATTGCAATGTATTGGTGAGAACGACAAGAATAACTTGGTCATATTCCTGTATTGCTTATGGCTGACAAGTAACCAATAATATGCATATATTTTGTCAACGTACTGCAGCCTACTAAACCGCATGCTATTTTCAGTATGAAACTAAGTAATTCGACGACTAACTCTCTACGACTGAGCCTTTAACACCTTAGTGATTGCATGCTTTTAATGGTAATTTGGTTCAAGAAGATACCAGTTTCTGATTAATCAGTACAAAATAATCACAGGCAGCGATGCAAGCAAAGTTCGTCGCTAGAGTTTACGTATTTGCTGCACCTGTTAAGCACACCGCCACAGCCTCTAAGTATAATGCAAGTGCGCCTAAAAGAATGTTACATATTGCGGAATAACCCCATCTACATGACACATTACAAGGTCTAGTAGGCCCATTTTCAGGATCTTATCATCAAAGTGGCCATCTTCGCCTGCTTTTGTCCACTTAGCTAAGTGGCCATAGAACATTTTATTTCGCTCTTCAATGAAACTTTAGAGATTAGTATGCGAAACTATGCAGTAAGCGTAGGTGCATTTAGACTGATAGTGGCTTGTGGGTCAGGGTGTGCAGCCCGTCAGTGCCAGCAGCTTTGTAACCATTATTTGCCTGTCATTTGACGCAACTCTTCAAAACCGTTACACAGGCCGTCGTGTTCTGTAACCGTAGTAGACGTCAAGCAGAAGACAAAAGTATCACTTCTATGCTGGCTGCCTACATACGTTTGTTTCGAAATAAGCAGTAGACCAGCCTGGTTGCACCGTTTTCAAAAGTTTCGCCACAGTGAAGATATGTACAAAGGCGTTAGTTTAAAACTATCATCCAGTACATTACGGGTAGAGTTAAGTTTAACAAGTGCTGAGGGAAATTAAATTCGGTGGCGTTCATTGCTAATTACTGTCATGTCCACAGTATAACATTACGCGGTTTTTCAAGGCTTACTCAGAATGGCCAATAAGTTTTAGGTATTATTAATTTGGCACCTGTCATTAGACACAAACCATTTACAAAAATATGGTGGGGATTCCCCCAATTTGAATGTTAAATTAACTAAAAACTAGCATTCTGTGTCATTAGCAGATGTCCGATTTATTAGCGGAAGGGAGTTTACTGTTCTTCCAGCTGCGGTTTTATTCTGCATGGGGTTATTGGTGTTAAATAAGAAAGTACCTGGATAATTGCCACCGCATTCATGCTAGTAACTGATACCTTTCTGTGCTACCCAGCTCAGTTGCATTGGCAGCGGAAGGTCTGGAATAAAATTGCCCATTTTGATAATCGACTCGACTTGGAAATGTCTGCTCTCTGCGCGTGCCGGTTTTGGTGCTCTCATGAGGTCTGTCACCTGATTGGATATACTATACTTTCGGGTAATTTTATTGAATGTACTTATTGCGGTGCAACTATTGCCGGTTGATATGTTTGGTTTGGTAATGCACATGGTTTAAATGGTTGAATGGCGATTATTTTGAATTCATCATTTTAGGACCACATTACGAAGTAGTACCGAACATGGTGAAAGGGATTGGTCCATCACCCATAAATAAAAGAAATGGAAAAAGTACTTGTTAAATATCTGACGAAAAGTGGTGTGCTTCTTAACTATTAAAATTAATAAGTACACTGCTGGTAAATTCAGACCAAATCCCTAGGGTAGCATTGTAATAATTTTTCACATTACGTACTACTTACTTCAGGTTTATATCGAGCATAGTGTATCGGACGAAATACTTTAATTTTACGCTACTAATTAATACAAAAAGCGCACTTACAATGACTGTGTACTCTGAGTGGTTGCATTTGATTACCATAGGCAAATATTCTGCGACAAGAAATTTCTCCCTAGAGTGTGTATATTCGAATGTGGACATTAGTTAACTTGATAATAACTAGACCGCTCCTCCATCATCCGCTGCTTCCATACACTTGGCAAGACCACATTCACGTTTAAGCAAAAGTGGACATGTTTGTTTAAGTCAAGAATATGCAGCTTGGGATGCCAGCCCCAGTCATTTTAGAACAAACGGGCAAGGGAATGGACATATTACGGATATCTATACGGGTATGTTTAAGGAAAACCTTTAATTGTGTAGGCTACCGCACACAATTTTTAACGCGAGGAAAGCGCTGCAAGGCTTAACTTCCTTAGACAATGTAAACTGAGTACACTTCAATGGTGTATGTACACAATTCTCATTATTCCCTTTCGACCAATCCTCATCCAGCTGTTGCACGGTATTTTCATATTAGAAATATTTTCACTTGCGGATAACCATACTCGTAATACCGTGTTCGGACGCACGATAAGCTAAAAGAATTATATGAATACCGAGAAGCATATTTATGTCGATGCTTTTTTGACCACAAAGAGTAAAATCCATCGATTTCAAATCGCTCTATATCGGTCCGACACAATATACTTAGACATGTGTCTAGCAACCAATGCGCTATCGATGTCTCGAAACTGTGGATTCCACTACATGTGTTTGGGAACTGATCCCAAATTTTAATCCAACTTGGATATTCTAATAAAAGCTGCAGTGGTTTAACCATGTGCAAAAGTTCCATTAAATTTGACTACGGATGGCGGCCTACATCCGAGAATAAATAACTGCAAAGAAAGGTAATTCCTGCCGACATTATTGGCTCTACACTAGTATTCGATTTGTGCAACTGAAAAACATGATGCGGTAGAATACAAGCAGTATTTCAGCAATTCAGTAATTTTCATCCCCGCCTTCTTTGACGCTGCCTACATGACTTCGATTTGGTCATGGCTTTCAGATCGTTTGCAAAAGGTTAGCAATGGTTCTGAACCTGACAAGTATTGTCTAATATTGGGCAACTACGTTTTGGAGCGTCAGGCTTCAGACACAAAATACAAGGTAGATCTACAAGGAGCTATATTACTGCAGGTCTTAGTAACTGCAATTTGATGTAATCGCGACTGTACTGTAGAGTGTTAACCCTGCCCATTCGGACATAATTTAAACTTGATAAAAGACCATAACGACCTAACACCTGATATTAGTGCATGGTAGGAGGATACATGAAATGCCTGTAATGATTCCTCGAGGTATTACAAGGCAGGCAGCCACGACATTAGGAAAGTGTTAGACGGATTTATTGATATATTGGGACACAGGTATAGGGTGCACCCACCGAATCCTTCGGGATTCGATGCGAAAAGCTTAATCTTACGAGCCAGCGAATTATACCAATGAGCAACTGTTGACGGCAGTAGACCACCATGACTGGTTTACAGCTGCTATCTAGCGCGGCTCATCCTCCACACTCGGGCATGTACTGAACATGTAGAGGACAAGACTGGCCCTCAGGGCTGTGGCAAAATTGGTCGGCACCTAGGAGTAAGGTCGTCAATACCAATACTGCAGGAGTTGGCTGTTGCGCTCCATTGATAAGCTCCAAGAAGACGAAACACGCCTAACGCTTTCCTAGTTATGTAGTGGTCGTGTGATTGTTTGTAGCTACGACAAATCTTAACAAAATCTTTCCGTCATGCACATATATTTAAAAGCGGAGCGTAACACAGTGAGATGTGGTAGTTTATATTTTTATAAGTAATCGATGTAAGCAACAATGGTTTTTGGAAAACATGTCGTTTGGCATCGCAAGCGATCCTTTAAAAACGCTACAGCTGATTCCGTTACAAAGGTAATATTTCCCCTTTGCAATTACAATTAAAGTTACTTATATACTTCCTATTCCCGACATACCTGTTAGTTCTTCCTCAAGTGACTAGATAAAAAGTACGACAGTTCCTAATATATTGAATACATTGAGGTTCGACAAAAAATCTGTTCGGTGGCGCTTTCGCCGTACAAGTAAATTGATCTGCAAGTTTACCCTCTGTAAAATAGAACCCGTATTTTTCCTTAAGAATCTTTGTTATGTCATTCTATGCTCCCTTGTGTACTATTTGCTAACAAACACGGAAATGCGATAATAGTTTACAACGTCAATAACGCAACATTATTAAATTTGCTTCGAAAATTCCAATTAGTTATAATGCGCATAACTAAACTATCTACTGTCTTGAATAATGCATTATTCGTTGGATGCTTACTTAAATGCTGAAGCAAGTAAAACATCGACACTGACTTTTCCGATCGCACTCGGTTTATACCACTTAATCCTTCAAATTAATTGCTAACTAACTGCCGAGTTTGGAGCATGATCGCGGCAGCCCTACCACAATATTTTGGCATTTATCTCCGCATCCAACTTAGGTTGCTACCCACCCACATATCAGACCCACATACCGGCTTTTCCGACCACAGACATCTAACCATACCTAATAAAGCTACGTAAGCCGGATGGCTAGGCCCTGATTTCTTCTTCCCAGACGTCTACGTATAGAGTGCGCACAATCCACTGACATTAAGCAGGTAACGTCACCTACATGGGACTTCGTCTCCATCGTCCCCATTAACCACAGCCGCTTTTGGCGTTCTTAATCAACCGGGGTTTGCCCTCTTCTATACTTCGATTCCTACTGGCACGAGACTGCTGCTCTACAAATCGCCAAAGGACTTAAGATTCTCCCATCCCTGTAACTTCCTGCTGCTTATGCACCGCCTGAAACTAATCCCCACTAAAGCAGCTGGTCTATTACGTCCATGCTCACACCTCCACTTAATTGCTACGCTCGCACCCGTCTAATAAACAAGCAATTCTAAATGCAGCACCCATTCTTCTTGCCATCGCTGACTTCTCCCAAACCCACCAATTTAAGGCTAATCATACTTGCTTGTAGAATGCATCACGATTGCTTAGCCGTGATCGCCCCTGAGGCACCTAGTCCAACAATATTTTGCTTATACTGTCCACGAACTGCTCCGCTCTCACCCTTGTTAACTTAATGTCATTGCGACCTAAAGTTACTGTGCGTGCTGCCCCCGACATTTCGTCAAATCTAATACCTAGCAGTACTTATCCGAATATCGCGTCCGTGTCTTGACATCCTACGCTTTGCTCGCCCGTGAAGCGCCTTGTCCATTGCTCGTTTGCGGTAAGTGTTACCTATTTACTTTTCTCCGACCACTCCTCACTTCAGATTTTAGAATTTGCACTACGGCTTCCGCCTCAATCTGACATCTCCCAACATCACCAATGTAGGGCTACCTATCAGGAAGGCAACATTCCGCTTCCGTATGTTACGACTTATCCGACTAACTGGTTTACAGTCTGCGATACTTTCTCTTCAACTTCGCTGGTCTAATTTACTCATCCTAGGCTCAATTCACAATAGAAATTATAAATCCGTAAAAATAGAGCCTCCGTTGCCTTGACCTATTTATTCCCACTTAAAATAGACTCAATTTTCTTATTACTGCATGACGCATTTATATTATACCTACACTCATTCAGTCCCACCTTTCTGAACAGCCTAATCGCTCACCTTGTTCGGCATTTACCTAAGTTCTTAAAAGACATACTATTTAATACTAAGTATTTCGAAGGCAAGGTGCCGTTGTCACACTTCTGACATAGTCGACTCGCATGCTGAGTACATCTGACTGCAGCGATATGGGTACATATCCCTAATCGGTCTCCCTCTTCATTGAGCATATTAATCCAAACTGAAATCGCTAGCACAAAGCAACCTGCGTCTGCCCTATTCTGACGCTTCAAGCCTCACTTACTTAAGTCTGCCGTTCAGCTAATCTCCTTGTTCAGGCTAAGAAGAGTTAATTGCCCCAGATTTAACTCTACCACAATTCCTTTATTAATCTTTCTACATACCTGTTTAAATTTCACTCCTCTCAAAGCACGGCATTTTTGACGTTAGGTTTCTGGCGTTTGTCTGCTTTTGACTTCTACCAAACCCGAATAAGAATGGCAGCTTCGCTTACAAACAGCGCAAGGTTTCGCCATCTCTGATACATTTGTCTCGCTTGCCTACTTAGAGTTATTTCTCGTAACATAAAATTTTTTCTACCGGTCTTCGTCTCCATCATACACATCAAAGCCGCGTCGCAAGTTTATAGTATGCATTCTACCGCTGCTCTACTCTGGCTATTTTGCTCCAACTTAGAACACACTGACGACCATCTAATAGCTGCAAAACATCCGTGTAACCACGCACCTATTTTCTAAGCAAAGTTGATCATCACAGGAAAGATATGTTCACAACGAGTTCGCTCTTATTGCCAACCTACCTGTTCCACGTTGCTCTGCACTGCTCAATGGCTTTGTTGCCAACAAACTACCTGTGTCTGCATGCCATTGTCTTTTTCAATTCAAGCTAATTAGTACTGCTCATCCGTAAAGCATCGCACCATTGTCTCCCCTAACGAGTTGGGCATGTTGCATGTTGGCGAGCGACATATTCGATTGCTCTCAAACAATACACTTCTATTCGCAACCTCTAAACACAATCGCATTTTTATATCCGCATCTAGCTTGGCCTTCCTAGCTTGGCCATTATACTCCCAGTTATACGTAACTTGCTTCTACAGTTATGTCTCATCGTCCCAATTTCTTGCGTCTAGAGTTCTGAACCGTAATCAACTCAGGCATACCTTGTCCGCCACTCTCTGATGTCTGGCATTTGAACCGAGTCCCCTGTAGGACAATCAAAGCCACCCTATAGTTAAATTCAACATCGTTTGCCCCTTCCTCTTTTCATTACTTATTTGGGACACTTCATCCATTCTCTACCGACCTAAGGTCTGATTCCTTCACTTTACATTCAGGCTCTTTTATGGATACAAACAGATAATATGTTTACTTCAAAATGTCATAACTTATATAGGGTTAATTATTTCAAGCACTGTGGCGATTGCTCTTGGACTTGAATGTGTTCTAAAAACACTTCGTTGTCTTTTGGTGTAACTGCGTTAGTTCGTTGCCTTGTGCTCCGAGCTTTTCACAGATAAAACGGCTAGTCCTTAAGAAAGCGTCCAAAGATGCCACATTAGTACTGCTCAAAGTGGAACACAGTTTGTTTACTTGGTTATGGGAGATAATTATTTCGCGGCGGTTACGACTTAACAACCGGACAAATTATTTATCAAGCATTAAAACTATATATTATGACAAGCATAGGCACGCTTTTATATCAAGATCAGCATTATGCATTTGTGTACGCAGCAGCATAACTAACAGCGTCAAAAACAGGCGTATTACAGTAGTAGTTAGTTAGTTAATCTCATATGGCCCAAGGAATGTATAAAGTTGTGCCTCAAAGGTATCGAGTCAAGCCCCGACAGGCTTAACTGGGATTGCAAAGGCGAAACGGTTCGCAGGGAAGGATGTGTAAATCTAAGGGTCGCAAAAATCCTTAGGGTTGAGTAAGTGTTGGTGTGGATCTGGTCCGATAATGTTTGTGTTACAAGGCTCTTCAGGTGACGGAAGCATGGGTATGTTTTAAGCATACTGGCATGTCACTGTTTAAACAGGTACATGAAGATTGATTTGAGCAGGTAAATACACGGAACAATTGTAACGTTTTCTATGATCAACTTGCCAACGAGTTTTTGGGGCAAGTATGTTTGCATAGTGACGAGTCAAAACCGCCAAGTCGGAGGGTTGTTAAACAGTAGTTTTGCCTTTTTGTAGGGAGAACGCTTGCCACGCGAATAACCACCACGTTCTGAAAACCCACCGTTACCTTGGAAATCTACTAATATACGGAGTGCTGAACAATTAGGTGCAGCATGCATTACAATAACCTTTTTGTAGATTTCTTAACCGGTATCATCTTGCGGACATTTAATGTAAACAGAGTGTACAAGTCTTCTTCACGTACATTCAGAAGCTGGATTTTCCAGCCGATTATATGCCGTTGTGAATTGAACAAATGCCAATTCATTACTAATTTCATTAAGACTAGAACAATTGTGTTATGTCAAACTCCGTACTGGATAAATGCAGTTTACTTACCACAATTCCGAAGCTATCCTTTATTATGTTTTCTCTTCACTTGGTCGTGGATTCAAGTGTTAACATTAAATGTTTTAACACATTAGAATGAGTTCCGATTCCCTGTTTTTGACAATTTGCTTGAGTTCAGTGCCTGAACAATTGTGTTCGATCTTTACCAGCCTTTCAAAAATGGTTCAACATTATATCTTATTAGATATTCCACGGAACATCGCGCATCCCTCCTACAGACGACCAGTGCGTCACACTTCAAACATCTTTATTTGATGACCTACCAAACAACATCTGATTCATGTGGTCAGTACAAGACACGATCCGGGATGAACCGAGACCTCGCATACCATGCATCCGCCAGCGGAAAAGCTCGGCAAAACGTGACTGAGAATAACTGAGCAAATTACCATAGAGTTTACAGCTTTCAGTTGTAGAGAGCAGCACGGTAAAATTATGTCAGATCCTTTACCTCTCGTGTACTGGCTTGATGACAACCATAGTTGCGAAGCCAGGTTTCTGCAACAACAACAACAACAGTGAAATCCGAACGTGCGCGTGATGTGTTCGTTCAACCCTTCGTTAAAACAGTCCACGGTCTGGGCACTTGCAGGGCTTCCTCTACTTATTTAAAACCCGCGTGGACAATGCGACCACGGTCCGGGCCTAATGCCTCCGATGTTTACATCGTTTCTAAGTGTGGCCCTGTGTCGGAGAACTACTGCAACACTATACCCAGGGTGCCCATTAACCTGCATCTAGTATAAAGCAGATCACAACAGCAATGACGTTGCTCAATGGAAAAAGTCCATGCGCTGGGGACGATGTGGATAAGGTAAAACATGTAGCAGCAACACAGACATAGATCTGCCACTCTGAACCCCCTTGATCAATTCATTTTCACTCACTCAACTCAACTCATCTCAATTCCACTTTGAGTGGATGTATGGCAGGTAGCCGGTATTCCTGCACTAAAATTACATGGGCGGAAATAAGTAGCTCAAAGTTCCTCGTTGTCATTTTGTTTCATGACCTATGTGTGGCATCCAGCATCCGCTTAGCAATGGTTATTTCCGCTAACAATTTATGAGTTCTTCCTAGTCCTTGAGATAAAATACACTCAAATCCTTCTAAAGTACCGCAGTATTTAGCAGAAAAGCGTAAATGTGTTAGACACCAAAAGGTTTTTCATTACCGAGTAGAATAACACAGCAATTATTACAATTAATAGGCATTTGCAACTTAAGTGACAAATCGTGCAGCAGATCAAGCGTCTTTTGCAAGTTTTCAGTACTTTCAAGCCTTGATACTTCCGACCAGAATTTAGGCTCATCTGCCTAAACCAAACAAGAAAAATTGAAAAACCTCCGGTAGGTTGTGAAGCTGTGGAAGAATACCTGACGAAGTACATAACCCTGTGTTACACTACTGGTCACGCGAACAAGGACAGAGATGACCTCGTTAAAATTTTCTTTTTTAATAGGGTCTTCTAGGAAATCTGCTGTCATAGCAAGAAAAATATTAGCGAGGGCAATCTACTGGAGATTACCAAGAAGTCGTTTGTGTGGAACCCTAACCAACGCGGCTAAAAGCAACAAAGACAAAACCAAGGAAATAACAGCTATCCAAAGACCGTCTAATTTCCTAGGAAAACAATGCAGTTGATAATGCAAGAGCGTGACTTCAAACTTTTTGCTGAGCATGATTGATGTCGTACAATTTATCAATCGAAAGTTGCAGTGTTTGTTACAGTTAACCTTCCATGGTTAAGTGGTGATTGATAATAAAATAAACCGATCGCTAGTTCACGGGAACTTGAAGTTACCCACTTAGGTACATTTGGCTTCACTATAATTATTTTCCTTTTATTTGAAAAGCAACCTGCCTCAAGTTAGCTCCGGAATATTTACCTGATAATAGAAATAAGGAAAGTAGGGATGTAAGTTATCAAGTAGCTGCACAGAATTCGGATTTAAACCGACTAGCATTGCAAGTACTATGTCAGCTTTAATTTTGACGCGCTCTAAAGGGGGATAATGGCCAGTTACAGCTTACTATTCAAATGACAGTGTTCCAGGATGTGTGGGTTTTGCCTGTTAAGGGTTCCCCTTATATGTAGCCACAGATGTCAGTTTAAAAGCACTGCGAAGCGGTGGATGAGACCCGCCACCCCACTAAATCGCTACCCATGATTTCATGCTGACAAGTCAAGAATAGCTACATTTCACCACCTTGATATGCACACTATAATGACACTTCTGCACTCGCACATTTCATCGCCTACTCTCGTTCTTCTGTTTCGCCGTTAATTGTTATGTTACACATACATGAAGCTGGTGTATTGCTTTTGGTCTTGTAATCCAACAGCACTGCTCTAGTCTATCAACGGTAATATTGGATCTAACCGAGACTTCTGTATTACCGAAATGTGTGGCAGACTAATTATGTCTATACAAACATGCCTCTATCTCAAAGACATCATGCTTCAACTTGCGGACATTTGTAAAATTGTGATGCATCAAACCTGAGCGCCTGAAGAATTCAAATTGTTACCGTTGCAAAGGCCGTAAAATGTCGGCACGTTTGTCCTATTTAATCAACCTCCGTGGGTCGTGCCTCGGCTATTTAAGAATAAATGTATTATGATTATTACTTTAACCGCCACAATAGTTGGCATATCAAATAGATTTCCCGCCGCTTGAAAGCGACTAATGTTTCTGAAAGCCAGCATTTTTCTATACAAATTTATAATATGCACGATAGTGCAGCATAGACATTTGCTATATCAGAGCATGATTCTATTCATTTACTTCAGCTTCAGTAACCCATGGCTCCCGTTCGTAATTAGTTGGTTCACAATAGTGTGATCTTTGGCAACAGTCCGCTTTTGCGTACTTATGAGTACGAATTAGGCCTAACGGCTGTTCAGCATTTACCTAGACGTATGGTGGCTGTCTATCTGAGAATAGCGGTGACTAAACTTCCCGCAAAACTATAAGTCCCCAACCGACGCTATAACAAACGGTTAGCTTCTCATTTGCTTGCATGTCATATCTATTGGTGGCAGCTTGCAACTGAAGCGGCTCTTGGGGTACTGCCGTGTGCTTATAACGTAAATGCAAGATAGGACAGTGGGGGGTGGACCGCGCCGGGTCGCCCTTAGACATTATTAATATAGGATCGCCGTCGCCACATGTTGTGCAGTAGCATAACCCGTCGGCGCCTAAGAGCCTGGCCGTGGGTTCGAATCCGTTATTTTTCGGCGGATTGGCATCTCCTAGCTTATTAGGACAAAAAGGTCGCCTATCGCCTTCCCGGCAGTGTACTATCTGTCTGCCGTAGTCGAGCTGCGACTAAAATTAACCATTAACAAAAAGCTTACCATTAAACGCACAAGTAAGCAATATTCTCTTTAGCAGCTTGCATGAAAACACGATCGGATGCAATAGCAAATGCAGTTTGACTGCGGAGGAAAGCCCAATCCAACATCCAATCTAGCGCTATTTATTTGTTATTTACAAACCAGAAGTAGGCATACCATTGTTTGTTTTTACTCCTCTTATTAGAAAATAATCGAAAATGCATGGTCCTATGGATTCACTTCATATCAACGTGTTGACGGTCAACCGGCCGAAAAGGCAGTCTAGGGCTTATCCGGGTATGCCGACGTCTGCCTGGCTGAGGACCTGCTGCGACGAAATAGCGAATAATGATATGCTATCCTTAATGTCAAATTTGCTTTATTTGATTTGCAATGGCGCTGGAACGCATTTTAACCAAAACGTCTAAAGCCAAACTAATGAGATCGCAATATAACTCAAGCTTGATCGTGTCATTAAGCAGATGAACACTATTGTGTTAAATATTAATTGTTGACGCATAGCGTAATTCCTTTGCTTCGGCTTCTCACATGGTTTCGCAAATAATGTGCGACGAAGGGAAACCTAACTCCTGATAGCAACTCGGTGTGCTTTAAAAATTAGATTTATCATACACAACCCAAGCCGTACGGACGTTACATACAGAAGTCATAACTGTAATAAATATTGTTTTGCATTTTAGCTGGGCATATATAACAGGTAATCTAGGATTTCATTATACTTTTGCAAAATAGGAACCCAAAGTTTCCTAGTAACTCCGGTGTTGTGAGTTTGTCATAGACACCCAAACTACTTATTAGGTAGACGCCTAGGGAATGACAAGGGATAACGTGCAGAGCAAATGTGGGTGAAACGGTACGTTCACAAACATATATCATCAATGTCCAACGTTAATTTACCGCAACAATGCTGCCAACAGTGCTACTCAGCAATGCCAACAAGGCACTTAGACTTGAGCAAAACTATCTACTTTTCCTCAGCAAATCTGGGGTATTTTTTAATGCATATTATCACCAGCGCATATTCCACAAGCGTAGGTTTACGCATCATGGTTGCACATCTTACTTCTACAACATATTATATTCTGTTATTTTATTTTGAATTATAATCATAACATTACTTTTGCAAAGAAGTCCTGATATAATTTGTGTAATGCCCACTATGTAATTTTTTAGTTTTAAACGTGAAAATATTAAATTGCTAATAGCTATATTCTGTCAGACACGCATCGTGTTTGAGAAAAAACGCTATCAGATTTTTTAGGTTACTCGTTTAAAATTACTAGTTACAAGCCAAAACAAACAAAGAAATAAGGAAAGGTTTTTATCTGCAAGAGAAGGCACACAGTCCCATAGGCGGGAGCAATCATTTGTATATTGAATGGGTTCATGATTTTTGCGGCGTAACCGTTAATATTAAAAGAAACTTAAATAATACAATTTCGGAGCATTTTTCCTTGGGTCCTAGACTTAAAACCTAATATGTAAAATGCAGCGCTATTTGTATTATCATTTTCTAGTTGGTGGGGCACTGGATTAGATAATAAAAGGGAGCGGAGACAAGCGTGCATAGACGGAGTATTTGTTATTATAGGTAATGACGCGTAGTAAGCAAGCTAGTGTTAAGCCAATATCTGCAAATGTTTTTATACCAGTTTCTGGCCACGTTCCTAGATTTTTCTGTGAGTGAAAGAACTTCAGCACATTTGATATAGTGAGGTACATCCGTAGGGAATTTCGGAATGTGACATAGCTTGCAATCATGCGTACTGCAGGTTTAGATTGTTCCACAAATCTGTGTATCTCACTATGAAGAGATTCGATCGGGTTTATGATATGAGAGCGTTGTGAGTATGAAGTAGATGTCATTACGTGTGGGGTAGACTTCAATCATCCGCACATCAAACGTGGTGTTGTTTGATTAAGTATGTTGGTTTATAATGTTTTAGAAGAGAACCAGGTTGTTCTTTAAGCGTCTCAGCCAAAGAGGATCCGGTTGGAGTTTGGGATAGCGATTATAATAACTCAGGTTTGAACAGCGCCCCATGACCAGCTTGGTAAATGATTGTTGGACAATTCAGAGCCGTTCAGTCTTTCTTTCTCAATTGGCTGTGAAAGACAAATAGCATTCCAGTGTCAGTCGTGCTATTTCCTTGAATGACTGAAGTCGTGCTTCAGGTAGGGTGAAAGAGCTGGTGATTTATTCACATAACTGCCTTGATTTCGCAACCTGAGAAAGCACATGTTCGGAGATATTGAAAGCTTTGCAGTACCTAATTCCTAACGCCTTACCCACACGTATGTATCGCGTTTCCGGCAAATGTGATAAGCTTTCTGGGATGCGACGTCTGTACACAATTACATGCCAATTCACTGCGGACAACTCCATTAAGAAACGTTTTCAGGCTATATTTAGTGGAAATAGGTCTTCATAGGTATTTCCCAGGCATATTTGTATTTGGTCTGAATGAAGTGAGTAGACCAGTTTGACGTCATCTGCAAACAGAAATGGGTGTCCATGTTTGTTTGGGTCGGATTTGTTGTTTACGCAGATTACGGGAAGTAGTTGTCTGAGCACAATTCCCTGGAAAACCTCGCTGGTTATTTGTTTCGGTGTAGCAAATTGTTGACAAATTAACTACATTTGACCGCATGCGTGACTACATGTGACCGTTTAGACATGAGTCAAATCAGTTAAGCAGGAGATTATCACTTCCATATGACTAGAACATTATCGTATTACCTTGTGCGACACGCGGTGGAACGCCATTTGTAAGTCACACAGAAGTATAATAATTGCGATTCCTCTGTCAAGCATGGTTGTGACGTGATCAAGAAATTGTAGCTGGCAGGTAACGCTGGAGTGTCTTGAACTAAATCAATGTTGTGAGGGGTTGATTAGCCCCAGTCATTTAAGATATTTAACAATGTTTTTCTTGACTATTCTCACTGGGGCTTTGGAAGCAGCTGAGGTGCGATTTATTGGGCGGTAACTTGACACTTCATTTCTCTAGCCACCCATGTGCTTTGCATTATACTGTGCTTCTTCCACTGAGATGAAAAGCAGCCGGTAGTGAGAATAAGTGTGGACTGGTTTAATAACAGTAGAGCGAGGTTTTTTCCTTCCAGTTTTATAATAGTTAGGAAGATACAGTCTGGACCTGGATAAGTTGCGGGTATTATGATTGCGATAGCCATTTGCACCTCTTAAGGTCCCAGTGCTGTTGCAGTACAGCTTGCTCATTCATTTTGGAAGAGAAAGAAGAAACGGCTGAGTGTTGGGAAAAAAGCAGGAGACAAAGCTAGAGTTGATAGCCAAGCATATGCAGGAGATGTCGCGCGTTATTTAACCATCGTCTATATTCAACGTTTAAAATTACTGACGGGGTTTAGTTTACCTTCGTTTGAAAAGTTGTGTCAATGTACGTACTTTCTCAGCATTTTAACTACTCGAATATCACTTTGATTTTGACTATTTGGCTTAGATATTGTAGATGTAGCAGATTCTTGTGTATTGGTAGCAATGTTGCAAAGCTGATATTCTTGTGATATAGCAATTTAAGTTTCTTTAGTTTGATTGTGGTTTTGTACGGAAGCTTCATTTCACCACCATATTCATGAGTATTTTTCCACAACGTAGCTGCTAGTTGCTCCACACCAAGGACAATATTGTTAATAAACATTTTTGCAACCACAGTAGTGTTGCGAGTTAAGAAGGACATATTCCAAGTCGTGGTACTGCTACGTACATTAAATGAGTTTCAGTCCACAAGGTGGAAGTTGCGAATGGGTTTTAGCATTTTACTTGGCCTTTTAAGCGGGTCAATGATCATATCACAAAGTATCGGCTGGTGAAAACAACCAGGCAGTGGATTCTCAAGGATTATATAAGCGTAAGGGATTCCCTTTGTGATTACAAGGTCTAAGATAGTGCCACTTGTGGTTGGCTCTCTGACATGCTGGGTGCAGCCATTGAGGTGTGTACATGAGATGATTTCCGCAATCCCGGCAGCGCTTCTAGGTGCAGGCGGCATCCATTTAACCTAGGGTAGGTGGAAATCTTCACATATATTTTGGACTAATATGTGGTGCTTGAGGCAGCGTTTATCAAATCGAATAGATTTTGGGTTTTACCTTGAGTGGTGCGTGGCGATCGACGGATACACCCCAGTAGAAGCTCAGTAGGTAGGATCGATAACTATAGTTTATATAAGTCATTTAGCACACGCTGATCTGCATGAATTGCAGTCAGGTTATTTGGAAGTTAGATGGCACGGCTTCCAACAGGTATGTGTGAGCTATCCTTGCGGAAAAGCTTATAGCCTAAGATATTTAGCTGTAAGTTACTAATTTCTGAAGTTCATCAAGTTTCAGTGATAAAAGCAGTATCGTGGGATCTCACAAACGTAAGCGTTGAAAGCATATTTAATCTAGGTAAAATAGAACGAATGTTAATGACAACAGATTTGAAGAACATCGTTGAACTGGGATAAAGTTGGTGGGTAAGCTTTGTTTATTTGTCATTTTATCTAAGATCTATGTGTTGTAAGGTAAATGAGGCACACTTGGCTCCACATCGTACTGGATTGAAGAAAGTGCCTACTCCAGTAGTTTGATTATTCTGGTTCATAACCATACATGATAAGGGCTGGATTGGTGGGGTTAATGTGGTGGTATTCGACAGTCGAAAAATACTGACATCCGTAGTATACAGAGGTGTGGGGATGGTGATGTCTACAAAAGCGTTTTTCTTTGGATTGTTTTGTTGGTAATTGTGTAATACAGGGGCGATAATGGGTGAATTGTGAATTGTACCCTCTCACCTGTTAGTCCGTATGGCCTACCACCATTTTGTTTGCTATTTCGGTGTCACACACATAGGGGTTTTGCCAGCTAGAGGTTTCGGGATTTACTATCTTAGCCTGAGACATTGCGGGTAAGTATCGGGCGGCTCTGTGGATTATCCTAACAACAAAGTCTGTTTTGAATGTGGAAGCTTGGGGACGTACACTTTTTTCAGTTGACCTACCTGCATATCTCTGCGTTCTTGTACTGGTCGCTTCAGAGCTACTGAGCTTAGCATGTTTATGAAAGAATTTCTGGCAGGGTGTTTTCTTCTGATTTTCCTATTCCTAGGTTGGTCGGAGATAATCCATAGATTAGTTCGTTCGGATCGGACTTAGGTATATTTTTCGGGATCCCAAAGTGAAGATCTGTGTTAATGTCTCGCTCTTGATATGCCTCAGTTAGAGTTATTGTCAACTTTTTAAAGGCGCGCGGCTCGGGGTAGTGACCAAGGAGTTGGGTGTATGTTCAGCAGGTGTCGCCTGCGACGTTATATTTTCAGCTTGGTGGATATTTTTAGGTATAAGCACATCACTACTGTTTTTCTAATCCTCTCAATAGGCCGATAAAGACTGAGTTGCTCGCCATCAATTATTTTGGAAGACATGGTTTAGTTAGAAAGGTCTACATTTCCGATGACAACATCAGTACGATCTTCAATATTAGGAACATATGGTGCATGATGGGTGGAGGGGTATAGTTTTATGGTTTCTCGCCTTCTAGGAGACGCTTGCTCCCAATGTCTTTAAAAATGGTTTGTGCAATAACTAATCTTTTACTGCGTACGAATTTGGATGCGCTCCTATCGCCTGGCAACTGTAGGAATATTGCAGATGTGGTCATATTGTCCTTTTTCCTAAGTCTGAGGCATTGACAGGATACTCCATCGCCTATGAATGAATTTAAGAGGTTATCTGTTATTCTGTTGAGGTTCGGTTTATCAGCCACGTTAAAAGTGATAACATTACTCGATCTAAGGAGGCTTTCTTGCGATCCGGATGAACTTAAGTCTAGTAATGGTGTAGCTGTGTGCAATCGATCTAGTGTAACTGTTGCTGTAGTTCTTATCCGGCCACAGAATGTGAGGAATTTTTCATAGTATGCGCTGAATTCATGAAGTTTGCATTTCAGCGTGGCTAGTTCTTCCTCAAAGGCTATAATCCGCTTTGTCTTTTCATTCGGAATTGTAGTAGTAACGTTGGAGTAGTTTGCAAACAAATCTAATATTTTGGAATCTTGATGATGGATGTCCCTTTTATACGGTTGTATCAGTTTTGAACTTCAACCTAAGGGGAGAGCTTCTCGTTTTCACATTGTTAACAGACATTTCTAGTGGGTACTCAGAAGAATGTTAATATGCTGAGTGTAGTCCAAATAATTGTTAATGTTGAGTAGGAATAAAACCGCAAAGGGTCGGGAAAATGTAGTGCACAAATTTTAGGTAATGAAAACCAACTGGTTTTAATTCCAAAGTGTTTTCGTGCTTTGGTTTCTCTGTCCTCTGCGCAGCTTGTTCCTTAGTCTCGTTCGTTCATATATGGGCACGGGTCTATGTAGTACACTCACGGGCGGATGGTAAATGGCAATCTGACCTATAGGTGCTTCGCTCACACTTTGCGACACCCCTGCATGCTTGAGTGGCTTTGGAGTGAGAGAAAACTTGCGTCCATCGATCGAGGCCGTCTCTATACCGTTGTCTCTGGGATGTAGTCTACAAGTTGGAGATAGGGGCCGATAGTGAGAAAGCAGATATACTGGTCGTATTTGGAAATATGACTCAAATTACAGCCAAATGCTGTAGATTGCCATGGTTTGGAGCTGGTCAATTTGTTGTTAATTAAGGCTTGGAATTCCGCGCCGAATGATTGGAATTTGTTTGGTGTACATTGAGATGTTTAAAGAAAAGTCCACTAATGAGCAGAACGCAGAGTGATTTGGAAGGTTTTGCAAAGTTTTTGCAATAACCGTCGGATATCCTTCAGCTCTTGTACCGCTTATGGAAAGAGGACGCAACATGGGATTAATTAGTATATACTTGTCTGGGATGCGTTGTGACTGCACGTAGAAATAAAGCAAGGTGTCCGAGCTTCGGCTTTATTCCTGCCGTCAGCAATACTGGTTGAGCTATATATTACTACATTAGAATACGTACATACGCTTGGTATGCATTCGGCCTTATCACGATCTGTGAACAGGGATAGCTCATTTTTATTTTCCAATTAACCGAATGGTGTACACAAGGTTGAGGAGTTTTAGTTAGGCTTCGATTTATTTGCCTTAATGAAACTGAAATAATGCAATCACTGTGAACGCTACGCAAAACTTTAATACACAGGCACACAATGTAGCGCACTCACAACTGTTATTTATTAATATTATAATCGGATATTTTTAAAAGAATGAGGATTTATAGTCTGCACCAAATGTTTATTAAAGTAGCAGCGTTCTCTGTCATCTTGTTAAATTGTCCGCCAATCTACACTTTCACGCTCACGCTACTGCGGCAATGATTGTATCCAAAACATT